>CAJPEV010000085.1:133899-215095 GCA_905338385.1 Darwinula stevensoni
AAAAACAAACAAAAATATAAAAATATTTAGCTTTAAGAGGGTTAGGCCTACCCTAAAATTAAGGAATGCTCGACCTCGACACGTGATATCGAAATGGGCGAAATCGCCTCTTGATATCACTAACTCTCTTGACTCTTGACTATATGCAACCCAGGTTCAGCCATCAATGGCTGCGATCTTCAACACCCTACATCATGAGACGGGAATGGAGTGTTCAGGGATATTCCTTCCGAAGCGCTTGAAATAAAGACCGAATTCGGTTGGGTTCTAACCCAGGTCCCCTCCCACGGGAGCCAAGCTCGTTAGCAATCAGCCACTCTCTTGCCCCTTGTCGGTATTTTACAGCATAGTCGTGGGCTGGAAGCTTAGCCTAGTAATAGACCAAGTTCTTTTAGAGCATCAGATGCTAAGCCAACGTTGCCAAGAACCAAATAACTTCGTATGCCAGCATTAAGTATAGGATAGAATAGGTAATGCATTTTTACTTGTTTTATGTTTTCCGACTTCGGACCCTCGTGCATGTGGGCTATACTTGAAAACAGATGTAATGCACATTTTAAGTTCATTAGCTGCCCACTAACGCATGAAGGCCTGATGTGGGGGCAGTAGTTAGTGCTTTGAACATACCAGCACGTAGCAGGAAAATTAAAAGTGCATTCGTTTACAAAACAGCATAAATTATAAGTTAACACAAGTTATGAGAAATTCATGCATGAGAAGGTGAAAGTGCTATAGCACTCCTATTAACCTCACATGTATGCTCTTTGCAATTTGCAGTTGGGAAAGAGAAAATTGCCAAGAATCACAAGCCTTATCAAGGTGGAGCTACTCATGGCCCTCCTCTGATTGATTGAATTTGTGTCCTAGCAAAAAAAAAAGAAAATAAATAATTATGAGACAGGGTCATAGTGAATGTATGAGATGGGAGCCAAAAAGAGGCAGACTATCTTTGGGCTCAGGATCTGTTAGGGCAAATGCCTTCTTGCCTCCAATGCTGTTTTTTTTGTCATTGAAAGGTATCTCAGTGCTCATTACTGCCAGTGTCCATAAGACACATGACATTGACATTGTGTGGTAGAAGATGAGCTATTCCCATGAATGTGAACTCACTGCTTTGAATGAACATTGAGGATTTTTGTTCTGGTTGTGTTTTTAGGTTGGAACATCTGATATTAATGATTTGGCCCTAGATAATCATGAGTGTGTGGGAAGGGCACATGAGGTGTCATGATCCCGAGAGACCTGCTTCTCAGTTGCAGTTGGCAGGCATCAGGATTACGCAAGTGGGAACAAAGACATCAGATTCAATTCTCCATCCAGTGAGTTGATGAAATCTGAGAATAAGCAAGCATCTGCAACATGGGACTCTTTACTGACATGCATTCCTTGATATTTAAGAGTGAAGAGGAAGAGGGGAGTGCTAAGATCAATGATCACTGGTGGTTTGATTTGTTTTTAAACTGTGTTTTGGTTTGGAATGAAAGGTTACTCATTGCTCTTAGTGACTTGCTAGCAAAGTTGACTTGAAGTCCTTATTAAGGGTGGAATATTACATTTTTAGAGTGGATTCCATGCAAGTTTACGAACTCAACTATTGGGGTGCATGCATTGGGTGGATGAATACTGAAAATGGGAATGACAGAATGCTACTTTAGTCACTGAAATTGGTGGTTTTTATGTGATGTGGTGGGGTTGCTTTGTTTTTCATCTTCTTTTCTTTTATTGAAGGTTGCCAATGATCATTTGTTCAAAGGGAGTATTCCATGAATCTAAATCAAGAAAAATACACAATCTTTAAGTATGCTTATTCAGGTTCTTTTTGTCAGACTCACCTGAAATCTTATATTCAACAGAGCCACCTCTCTTATTGAAAATAGCCATAATAGCCATAATATAGCCATAATCGATATTGTCTTTATATGCAACTGGGTGCCCTTCATTATTCCTTAAAAAAATAAAAGTAAAAAGAAAGAAAGATTTGCAGGGTCCTTCATGCTATGTAGTGCAAATATTTTGTTTTGCATGCTACTTTAGAGTGTACTTTCATCTCAGTAGTTGTAAGCTTGGAGGGCATCAGAGTTTCATAAATCTTGCTAGTCATGAAATGACCTATTGGGTAACTGAAACTCATCATTAGACTTCTTATTAGATGTTTAAGAATATGTTGCAAGGTTTCATGGCTAAAATAGGAGTAATAAAGTTCCAAGCAACTTAGCAGCAACCAGATTGGCAAAACTCCCAGAAACACATCATTTAGTGAAGTATGCCTCTCTTGAGAGGTGAATTGCAAAAGTCCATATATTTTCTTGAATGAACCTTATGGAGTGAGTTTTAGACCTTCAATTTTGGTCTCAATATGAGCAAAAATACTTTTGACACTCATGCCCCCCCCCACTGACAGTATTGAACTAGTCCTGTCAGAATGCTACATGGGAGGCATTTTTTAAATTGTAGTAATAAAGAGGATTGCTCAACTGAATGTGAATTGCCAGCATATATCACAAACTCAAGTTTTCTTTTCCAAGGAATAAAAACCAGGACAAAAGCTAATATAAGGAAGCATTAAATAAATGAAAAATCAAGAATGGAATAAACACAAGTTTAAGTTGAAAAGTATTTTTGAAGCAGGACAGGATGAGTCATGTTTAAGAAATGGAGGGAAAAATTAAACAATGAACTATTCAAGTGTTAAGGTGTAGGTTGTAAGTGCTATTGCTAATAGCTACTGCTCTTTGACTCTGGCCCATTGAGCGAAAAGCTGTTGAAGGTTTTGTGGTGTGTTAATTGGCCACAAGCTAAGAGTGCTATTGTGAGCATATATGCTTGAGAAACAAGATTACTAGGGACCAGGACTAGGTATAGTGGGTTTGTTCAGACAGCACCTTTCTGTTGCCAATGAGCCATTGGAAAGTTCCTAGTTTGGAAAATAAATTTTCTCAAATGATGTTTGCATTAATGTTTTTGAGTTACCTGAACTGCTGTCATTTATAGATTTCAAGCAGATGCCAGGTGTTTGTATCCTGGTTTTCATGCCAAGAGGAATAAATATATCCATTCATATACTAGTTGAGACTGATGGGGTCCATGCTTCTGTGCTATCATGATTGACTTAAAAGATAAGTAGTTATGCATGAGTGAGTATTTTCCAATTTGTAGGAGTTGGAGAAAAGTATGGATGTAATTCAAGCTGTGAGGTGTGTTACTGTCCCCTTGTACAACATGACTGGAATTTCATTCATAATTCACCTACAAGAGCCCATAGATGGACTTGGGCGAAGTGTCTTCTCCTCCCTCAACAAGAGTGATGAGGTATGTTTCTCAGAAGTCAACATACCTCACTTTCAACATCAGACTAAGTAGTATGGTTTTGGGTATATTTCATGAGCATCCTGATTTTTTCATTGAAATTTTTTGGGTAGCACTACCAATATTTTGGAATTTTTGGGGGGAAGAATGTAAGAGCAGGACTCTGTTAGCTCTGTGAAGAGTTTGTACCCATTGAAAGGTGGTGGTGGAAGGGACATATGATCACATTGCATTAGAAGGTGAGTCTCCTGTGCTACTTTACTACCCCTTTCTCCTTATAAATGGGTTGAAGGATCAAAATCCCCTTAACTTCCCTTGTCCAGGCTGCATTTGTCTTCAGACACCAATCTATATTCTTTGGTTTCTCCCTCAGGTGGGATATATAGCCAAGGTGGCCAGAAAGGAAGGATTTAACTTGAGGGAAAGTGCTCTTTTGCTTCTCATAATTGGTGATGGTCTTTCCACTGAAAACAAGGTAAGCTTATGGTTGAGTATCTGTCCTTAATTTATGGCCAAGTATTTTTTTTTCACTGCTTGATTGTTCTTAAATGAAGAAAAGCACATCTCAGGCTCCTCTGTCAACAGATGATCTAGGTTGCTCAGAATCATGTATTGTTCTCATCTTCATGCCTGACTTCTCATTTTGATGTCCCATGCAGCTGCTGGCTTTGGAGCTGAGGAGTCCTTGTGGCCTTGAGAGGCTCAAGAGAGAATTACTTCCATCATCATCGGTGAGTGATTGAGATGATTTTATTTCATAGTTTCATAGCATTACTGCCTCTTCAATGATCCTGTGCATTTCATATGCTATATTCTGGACTGGATTTAAAAACTGCTGACATAAATTTTTTTTACTAAGTCTGAAAAATTTTCAGTCCTCACAAGTGTTCCAAGTAGGATCTTTCCTGCCTGAGGTTCTGATAATGGGCATTTGGATGTGATACCTAAGCAGGCGTTACTTTCCTCTCTCTGGAGGCATAGTGAGCTGAATGAATTTAAATACTAGTATTACCCTTGTCCAGTGTGACTGCTTCATTTCTTTGCGATTAATAAATGAGAGTTTTTATGATTCAAGGTTCACAATCAGCAAGAAACAAAAATTACCAGTCATCAGTTCTGTATGGTTTTGTGCATACTTACCATTTATTTATATCTAACAAATCTGTTTGCACAAATATTTATGGCATGGTTTTAAGTAAACTAGCCAGAATTTGGTCAGACTTTAAATGTCTTGACCTTCAAACCTGAATCTACTTTTCCTTTCTGTCTCAAGGGAGATTGAATGCATGAATTTGATTGTTCCATCCTCATTTGAGGAAAGATAAGGTGCAATTTCTTCATTATGTTGTTGGAGCTGAAACCAACCACAAATCCATGGAGGCCTTCTTGGAGAAGAGCTGATACTAGCTGGTAAAAATTAAAATTAGGCAGGCAAAATTCTTATTTGCCTTCAGGGGAGCAGAAATTAAGAAAATAGTGTCGAGTCATGAAAAATTCATGCATGAGAGGGTTAAAGAAGCTGAAACACATTGATGAAATTCAGAATCTTAAAACCTTTCTGCAGAATTGATTTGATATTTCAGAATGCTGATGTGAAGCTGGGAAAGTTCATTGATCAAGGAGGTTCTTGCCTCGGACAACCAGGTAATTATGCTTTTTTTAGTAGAAATCTTTAATAATTGACATTTTGAAAGGTATCATGGATAAGAAAAGTTGGACTGAGAATTGAGGACTTGGCCTTTGGATGAAATGGGGACAGTCATACAGTGGTAGCACATTTCCAGTAGGGTTTTCAGTGTTGAGTTTGTGCATGAACTCCTACATGGTTGACAGTTGTACTCTAAATCTAGCAAGGTGGACTTTTTAGATTACTTAGGTAGTTCTTACATTCTTAACCCTGAAAAGGAAAAAAATTAGAAATTTGAAAGGAGGCTAACATAAAGGGCATAAGTCATGTGAAGTGGCATGTTTCCATAAATTTCAGGGAAAATTGTAAAATTTAATTAGCAGTTCCTCTGAGAGGAAATAAGGAAGGACTGCATTTCATCTTACTGCTAAGAAAATTTTTTACAAAAGTGCAAACATCTGGATTGGAATTACTCACAAATGATTACAAAATTTCAAGATTACAAACTCCCTAGCCTGTTAGCCTACATGTATTGATTCCAATAGTTTCTTTTTAATGAAGACTGTTAAAGATTTGTTCACCAGACATGGTTACCATGTTTGGCCACCTGTGAATTTTCCATCATATTTTGCTTCTGCCTATTGCATGAATACTCAGCACTATTGGACTGGTTGTGATTTCTATGAGATTACTAAAAGTCTCAGATGGCCAGACCTGTATAAACAGGGTTTCTTTGCCAATGAATCTTCATCAAGACATTCTTGATTGGATTCTATTGATAGTATTTCCATAGAATCACAGACCATAGTTTAGCATATTGCATGCAATAAAAAACATCTTGGAGTATTTTTCTACTTAAATTCATGTTAACTACCCATTGGTGAGCCAAAGCTATGCCTATATCTGTTTTTAGATTTAGTGAAGTATCAGGATTTTAGTAATTGATATCACAGTGTCATTTTGCCAGGATTTGTCAAGAAACTTTCTGAGTTTGTTGTTCATGTTTGTCATGAAGTGTAGTATTAGCTATCTTTGAATATATTTGCCTCAGGTTTCTTCTCCATTAGATTCTTTTGGTTAAGTCATTTTAAGTCTAAGCTGAAACTTTCTCATTTTCTGGACAAATTACATGCCTTCATTCCAAACAGATGACTGGAGGGAGAGAGATGAGTTGGAGTATCAGAAATCGTGCCTGCAGTTCCTGAGTTTACAAGAGAGAAGTCCAACAAAGGAAGCTTTGATGCACTCAGCTGGGCACTTTGCTAAATGTGAAACATCCACTTCTGACATTCCATCAACTTGCAGTGTCTCATTGCTAGTGGACAGATTAAAATCAGCCATCAAACCACCTCAAGATGCAGTTGGAAATTTGGCAAGGCAAAATCAAGAAATTGACAGAATTGCTACACTATTACCTTCTCCATCTGCCACAGTTTGGCCAGATGCTTACCACCTTAGTCATCCTGGGATCTCGTGAGTCTGTGACTTTTCCTTTGGTATACTCTCTCTACACTTAGTTTGGAGGCATCTCTGTAGAACAATGTGTAGGAGTGGTGGTGCTAGAGTAGTCTCTGCAGCTCTATGCAGTGTTGTCTCATTGTTAGCTTTTGTATTTGCAGGTATAATGTAGGTGGGGTGGTGGAATCAAGGGAACGTGCACTGTTCAAGACAAAATTCAAGTGGGAAACTGTCTCATCTGTGTCCGTAGAGTCTCCCCAAGCACCTGTTACTCTGTCTCACAAAGCTGGTACAAGAAAAATTCCTTATTTTTCCACTTCTTAGAGACTTGCAGTGTGGCTAACTATATCAACCAATGATCATTTTACACAATTGGGTGAAAAAGTTATAGGCTTACTACCTTCAAAACCAAAAGAAGAGTAAACCAGTTAGTAATTTAGCTACCATGCTGATCTATGGAGTTTATCAAAATTGTTGGATATCAGGGAAGTTCACAAATCTCTGCTCATGAATTGATGCAGTTTAACCCTGCAATGTATTGCAGGGTTAAACTCTACAGTGTATGGCAGTATTCTTTATTTTTTTCAACACCCAGTATAAGTAATCAAGGACCAAAAGCATCTGTGGAGGCATAATTCTTTCTTTTTAACTTCTCTGTTCTAAAACAATTACGGTTAGTGTTTTTGTATAGTCTATCAGGTCCAACCTTGCCACACTTTTAATGAAGGAGTCGTTAAATGCCATCAATCTTCCTCTCCCAAGGGGAGAGGGTGATTTCCCTTTGACCCCTCTGCCAGACACTGGCATGGTGCTCCTGGGGAGAATCATGCATGAATGATTTTAGAAATCTTGATAAGATGCCTAACGAGTGCCAAGAACACCTAGGTCTGCCACTGATAGCCTTGAGTCCCTTTCTGACATTTTGACAGGCTGATGACAGCACAAAATTAAGGAGCTACCATAAAACAGGCAATGCCAGCGTTGCAAAGTTGGACCAGATAGACTATACCAATGTCCATAGATGTTTTAGAAATTGGAGGGGTCAAGGATCAGCTGCTACCCTTTTCACACTTCCTTTGCTGTCTGTTTTTTATTTTTGCATCCAGGTTTCAGGTTTGATTTTTGAGGTTGAATCATTCAAGGTTTAACCCTTTGCACTCAGTTGTTGGGTGAGGTTGACTTTATCATAATGAGAAAACAGAGTGCAAAGGGTTAAGATTTGGATGGGGAGTCGAAGTGT
This sequence comes from Darwinula stevensoni, assembly GCA_905338385.1. NCBI lineage: Eukaryota > Metazoa > Arthropoda > Ostracoda > Podocopida > Darwinulidae > Darwinula > Darwinula stevensoni. Next base: position 141,531 of record CAJPEV010000085.1, read on the forward strand.
GAAGTGTGAAGCCCATTATGACATCCTGTGTCGAGGTCAAGTGTTCATTCATCATAAGATAGGTCTGCCCCACTTACAGATAGATATTTTTGTGGGAGTATAGTCACCTTTTGCCTAGTTGCTTACAGCTATGCTGCTTCCTTTTTTTATTTTGTCCATGACAGCATCATGTCTCCTCTAGTCTGATCATGGTAGGAGCAACCACTACATCATTACATGACACATTCCATATGTTCAAGTCAAGAAATTCTGTTTCATTCTGTACCTCACCTGAAGGTTTATGTAACTTATGCTAGTTACTCTTGTGCTGCTGCCATCATGTTCTGGATTATCAAATCCCTTAATGATTTTAAATGCTTGGAGTGAAAGAAAATTAAAGTTTTAAGCTTTATTTTTTTGGTCCATCGGGATTGATACAGGATTGGACTTTGTGGACATGGGACCCACCAGGCTAAATCTAATTTTGAAACTCCCCTGACATTGGACTACAAGGGGTTAGCACTTTCACTCTGAAGGGCATGACAGAAATTTTTTTTATAGTCTGCAAATAAAAGCTTATAACTTCAGAACACAAAATGGTAGAGACTTGCTCTTTTTTGGCAGTTGAAGTATAAGGTCTCTATTTTATTGTGGAAAATTATGTAAAAATGTGACAATTTTCAAATTGTCACATTTGCATCCATTTGCAAAATTAAAATTTGCATCCACCGTTGTCTGATGCTAGTTAGGCTGGACGTACATGTACATCCATCAGATTGAAAGTGTTAGTAGCCTGGATGAGTTCCCCCTCATGATCCTTTTCTTGACAGTACAATCCCAATGCTTCTAAATGCCTCTCATATCCAAATCCCCTTATCCCCTTGATCATTCTCATAACATGTCCCTGCACCCTCTCAAGTGCTGTTAATACATCTTTATTTGTAGGCTTTCAAAACTGAAAGCTATACTACCAGGATATATACACCAGGGGTCTTACCAGCATCACATACAACAGAAGAATGAAGAATTATTATTCATATAAATCTAATGTGTAGTCATGGCTTGGTTTTGCTCTGCTATAAATCCTCAAATCTCTCCTTTTTAAAAATAAAAAAAACAAAAAAAACTTTGAGTTTGATCTGGAGTTACTTAATCCCAGATTTAGTTCTGCATTCATTAATTGACCAAAAATGGACTTTAAACATAACAGTCTGATCTCCATTCCTAGGTATGGAAAAATTTTCATATTAAGTATCATATGATGTCAACATTGCTTGACTTTGTCTACTTGAATGGTATGTAGGAGGTATGAAGCATCCAAGGAAGTCAGAAACACTGAGGAGGAGTCCTCGCCAACTCCCTTCTGTTTCACGTTCACATGCTAGCAGGTATAATGCTCAAGTCCAGTTGATACAAGCAGCCATTGAATCAATGAGATGGTATAATAAATGGAATTTTGCAGGCCAAGAGACAGATTGGAGAACGAGAAGAGAGAAAAATGCCTATCTCATGTGAAGGAAGTCTACAAGCAGGTAGGGAGAAAAACAGTTGGTATAGTTTTCACTCATAAAAGTCATTGTTCTCCTGGATATTTATAATTGAATGTTTCATAAGCTCTTTGGTAGACAAGTGACTTTTGTAAGTAGTTACTTGCCTTTTATCAGTTGAGTTGGTATCTACAATCATGTAATATTCTTAATGTGGATAAAGCTGTTTGCTTGAAAGAAAGTTTAATCCACTTGCAGTTCCATGGAATTAATTATTTTGGTACTTGAAGCAAACAATGCATTTTCATTCAATAATTAAGCATTAATGTACTCCTCTTTGCAGAAAGTGCGGAGTGCTATTCTGGATGCATTGGGCACTCAAGAAATTGGGATTAAAGATCCCCTGTTCCGTACTTGCTTCCGAAGACTTTATGCTGTGCTGGCTGATGCACTACCTGATGTGATAAAGAAGGGAAGCACTCGCTTGCAACTGAATGCCATTGCCAAGTCTCATGTCAAGCAGATTGTTCATATGGCAAAGAAAAGGATCCCTACCTGAACTACACTACTCTCTCATCAGAATGATTACCCTGTATGGAGGCAAGGGCAACTGATGAGGCTGGGGGCTGATGTCATCAGTAACATTTTGAACTGAAAATATAAGGAATTTGCAACCATGCAGGGACAAATACTGAGTGTTAATAAAATTGTGATAAATGTCAGAGAAAATTGAGATTAGCCATATTTATTCTTTCTGTTGCGTGATTTTCCTGCATTGGTAGGTACTTCATGGCATACAAGGCCATGCTTTCAGTCCAGTGAAGCTGCCAAGATTCACAAGCCCTTGCTACGAAGGAAGGCCTCTGGTGTGGGTTTTCGACCAAGGAAGTCTTTAAGCATGTCCCATCCATCTCTGGTTCCACCGGGTTCCAAGATAAGCTTGCGATACTCCATTCCCACTTTGGGATTCATGATCCCTTCCAACTTGAATTTTGACTCGAACATATCCATGCTGAACACCTCACTCCACTGAAAAAATTAGAAGAAAGGTACAATGACATGAGCGTGAAATGAAACATAGCAGGATGGAAAGGGCTGATGGTTATTTGGCAGTTTTGGAAATGCTAACAAGTTATCAAGTTAAAAGTCAACAACTGTGTTGGGTGATGGTGATTTTAAATTGAGAAAGAGGCAGTAGTACTTAAGTTCACCATTCCAAAAAATAAAGGGTGTTGGAGAGGTAACAGATGAGTTGGTCCCTGCCATCTTTTTTCTAACTGAGTTTGGGGGAACCAACTTCTTTTTTTTGTAAGCTGTTTATTAGAATTCAGAATGGTGTCACGTCTTTTGTTCCTACGCTCTATTGCAGGGGTGGGCAATTATTTTAGCTGGAGGGCCAATTCATGAGTTTTGGTGAGCTTCAAGGGCTGCACTCCAGGATCTCAGAGAATACCTCAATAGCACAATCATTGTTTGCCTGTCCTATTCCCTTCTTTGCAATAAAAACTGAACGACAGCTTCTTCTACCATATTACGTTTTTTGACCATCCAGATTCTCACAAAAAGACTGCCCAGTATATCACTATAAAAAAAAATTTCATGTAGATGAACTACATGAAATTTTTCTTAGAGATTTTCTTCAACAGTGTTAAAGAGCATTGTTGTGTAGCCTATAGGACTGTCTATGGCAAAATGCATCCAAATGGCTCGAATTCTAAAAAACCTTCCTCAATCGGAACTGCTAGATTCTAGCCACAAATTCCAGCATTGACAGGTTTGACATTTGGACCAGGCTATCCTGGGAAGCATGACATCTTGATAATTAATAACCTGAATCCCAAGAAAGCACCATTTTAGAAAATACTGTAGTTGAAATATGGCTTTTTGAGGAGGAAAAGAAAGAAAAGAGGGCCTAATTATGACAAATGAAACAAGTAAGCTCAGCTCCTTCATTGGTCCTTTCTATGACTAAATGAACTAAAATTTTCCCTTTTGCTAAACATAGTGGTGGGCCAGATTCAGCCCGTACTTTGCCCACCCCTGCTCTAGTGTGACAGAGAATTCCTTTCCCAAACCCTTGTTTCAATTACAATTCAGACACATGGAGTGTAGCATTCCATATTGTCAGCCAGGACAAATGGCCTCCACAATCTCTGGATTTTGACCTCTTGTGATTTTTTTTTCTATGGGGCTACTTAAAAGGCAATGCTTAGAAGAAGCCCACAGAGCTGAACAATTTGAAAGAGAATATCTCTTGTGCCATGTGCCACAGAAGTGTTGGAATTCTAACGGATTTTGCTGACAATGCACTTGCCAGGGCTCAAAAATTGCTGATTTCCAGACATCAACTCATTGAGCCAATTTGTTGCATATGCTCTATTAATCAGTCAATACCATGGTAACTGCAATAAGGTTGAACAGCCCAATTTTCCTCAAATTGTCTGAATTTCCTTTCCATTCAAATTGTAAAACAGCAGATCTGGGAAATTAATTCTAAGCCATGCCAAAGTGGAAGGAGGAAAGATGAGACACTATTCTGAGGATGGTCAGTCTACAAAAGTAAAAAAAAAAACAATTTCAGGGCCTATAATATAAAAGTCACCCAGAAGTAGTCACTTCATGGACACCCTGTAATATATTCTGAATCAAGGGGAATTCAGAAACCTTCTAACCATAAGGAAATCATTGTGATAGGTGTGCAGCATGAACAAGGAAAGAGGGCAATATCCAAGCTTGGAGAGTACTCAGTTTTTTCTCAGAATGGTGTATTATGTTATACAATCATCCCCTGAAGTTATTTCGTAATTGGTTCCAAGACCAGCAACATTAGTTGAGACATTACAGTGTTGCCGACTACTTGCAGTTGAGATACCAATTCATAGATGACATAAGGGCAATGTAATACAACGTAGTTACGAATTGTGCGCTTGGCTTAATATAGTGGGTCTAGGGGCAAACAACGCAAGTCGGGGGATGACTGTACCTGGTTTAGGGAGAAGCTGGAATCCTTTGGCCAATAAACTTCTCCATTATCTTTCTTACTTGGTGTCCCTGGGAAATAGCCAATTACCCTCCTCAGCCAAAAAATATCCCCTCACTTCCAGATGGAATTCCAAAGTATCAGTTATTCAACAAGGTGTGCAAGATTGCCAACCATATGAGATGGTTTGGAAATTGGTCCCTGTGTAAATTTTCCTCCATCTCTCTTGCTTATTTTGCAGACAATTTGGGGCCACGTCTTTATGCCCAAATGCTAAAACCCCCCTTGGTTAATGGTCCTTCAAGAATGCATGGAATCCTATGAGGGGGAAAAGAGCTCTTTAGTATAAAAACTCCTTTACGTTGCCAAAATGACTAGTGTGTTTGAGCCTAATCCTTTCCTTTTGAAGTCAGCATTGGAAAAAAATGTGGTTGGTGAATAGAAAATGCAATTCAGTTTGGTAGCAACAGCTTTTCAGAAAACAGGGTTACTCTAAGAAAATTTTTGAAGTAGACAAGCCAGCAATGCTTTTCTTTAATGCTGAGAAAAAACAGTAAAAGAAAACACTTAATCAAATTTGTAAGTTGAAGGCATTTTGTTTATCTAATTGTTTACCTAACCTACCTGTTAAACTAATCTCACCCACTCATCATGTTCCAACTAAGTTTTCGCTTTATTTATGTTGTGTAATTGGGAGTAGTTCCTTTAAGCATGTCCCTGAGAAATGAACCCTTAGCATAATTTCATGAGGAGTTGGTTCCACTGTTGGGATGAGGTCTTCAGTATCATTTTGGCTTCACCTCCAATTACAATATCCGAAGTACTACTTTCTTCAGTTTTAGAGTCACTGCAGGAAAAATCTGTTTTCCTCTTAGTTTCGCAGCTTATTTCCAATTTCTGTTTTAGATAAATACAAAGAGTTACCCAAATCAATCAGTTTTTGGTAGTTTCAGATTCAGTTACACTGAAAGCAAACTGTAATAAAGGGGTAGAAAGACATACCAGATATCCATAATACTGGGCATCATAGCCTCCTGCAAGATGTCCAAAGTTGGCAGGCATGTTGGTGTCAGGAATGGTAGCAATTCCCATTACATTTTGATATGTTTCCCTGAAGAGGCTCTGGGTGTCAGCTTCAGCTCTTGTGTGACATAACTGGTCAAATGTTGCAAGGACGATTTGACGCAAGTTGAATGCACCTGCATTTGCCTTTCGAGACTTTACCAGCTGTTCCATCATATCCTCTGGGAGGCTGGACTTGTTCTGTAAAAATAAATATAATAAAACTAAACAAATAAAGACATTACCAAGAGTCAAAAACACAATCCATTCCAAGTTAATTAGGATTGCAGAACTGCCCAGAGCTCCAACTGATGGTGAATAATAGCCAATAAATCAAATTGGTCTGCCAAATCAGATTCTCTCAGCATTCCCAGTCTCATGTTTATTCTGTCATACATGTACAGGAAGATTTGAACCACATCTGCATGCAAAGAATCATCAACTTTAGAGATTCGACTCAAGAATCTATTTGGCTGTGGGCAGTAAGGAATCTTGGGATTTCATTTTTGATGGAAGAAGAGAACATAGTGAGTTTCAAAGACTTCCTATCATCGTGTTTAATATTGATCACATTTCTCCTTGTCAGGATATAAAACACTTAGGACATTTTAAATATAGGCTGTATGAAAAGATTCCTCTTTGCTGACATGGCTGTATACATTTATCCTAATGCAAATCAATTAAATGTGACTGAAACATACCAAAGGCATTATTTTCATGTAATTTCAGAAATTCCAATAAATTTCCTTTTTTTTGTAACAAGATGGAACCCTCAAGCTTGCCAGTGAATTAATTCCACCTGGGACACATTCACCAGTCAAACTTTAATGATTCTTGCAAAAAGATTTAACACCAAGACTTCATGAGGGAAAATCCACTAGTTTAAAGACTTATGGAAAACAGACCTTTATAAAGCATTTACATTTCATATCCTCCAGGTTTCAGCAAGTTAGATGACATAGTCTGCTGAAAATGACCTCTGTTGTCACCTTCAAAAAGCTTCTCTTCAAAGGGATTAGGAAAACTAAGTTGCTTTTCTCCATAATCTAGAATTCTGGTTTCAAGAAAGTTGATCACTTCAAAAGTATGCTCACTATAAAAAGAAGGTAATAAGGAGGCAAGAGGGGGAAACAAACCACATGGTGTCCAGACATACGAACAAGGGCTTCATTTTCCCACACCCAGTTTTCCAGCATTTGACTAGGGGCTTCCACAAAATCCTGTTCTGTGTGACAACCAGCAAACAGGGCAAACTCAGCTTTGGCGCAGATAGTATGCATCACATGGCCAAACTCATGGAAATAAGTCTCCACCTGGACATGAACAGATGGCCAATCAGAAACATGTTGCTACTTCCAAGTGGATCAAGGAATGATGGGAGTAACAAACCTCTTTGTGATCAAGGAGAGATGGTTTGGATGCTGTTGGCTTAGTGAAATTCGCCATCATGGCTGCAATGCAAACTTGTCTCTTCTTTCCCTCTTTCTGATCTGAGTTGTAAGAGACCACACACCCAGGTTGCAGAGTAAAAACAGCAGCATGCCCATATTTCCCTTCCCGGGGAAAGAGGTCCAAGTAAAAATATCCCAGGAGCTCTCCAGTATCCTTATCATTCACCCGATACTTTGAAAGGAAAAGGCAAAACAAAATGAGCACAATGGGCTCAATATTGAAGCATGTTGAAATTTAACTTTTACATCTTATCAAAAATTGTACAAGTAAGAGACTTGTCCTCAAGCAGACAATGTGGCAATAGTAGAAGATTAAGAGTAGAGTATGCATACCAGATAAAATTATGTCAAATTGTTAGACTTGCACATCTGGATAAAACAACATTGGAAGAGAATAAAATGGATTCCTCACCACTTCAACATCAGGGTGCCATTTAGGAGCATCAGGGACAGGAGTGAATACTAGACTCAGCATCTGTTGATAAATGTCCAAGAGACCCTCAGTGACCCTCTCCAGAGGGAAATACTCCTTTAGGGCTTGCTGATCCACTGAGTATTCCTTTTCTTCTACCATATTTGTGTAGTACCGCATATCCCAGAAGTTCAGGGTTCCATTATATTCCCATCCATTCTCTTTGCACTGCAAAGGTAAAGAGGAGAAACTGAGACAGTTTCCTGATGATGCCATGCACTGGGGCCTGTGACAGCCTATAGGAGTCATCCCATTCTACTTATTGGAAAGTGTTCAAGAAGAGTGACACAAACAAACCTCTTGCTCCTTAAGGTGCAGGAGGACCTGTTTCTCCTTCTGCCAGAGTGGCTGAAGCTTTTCAGACAGCTCATTGAGGAATTCCTCGACTGTCTTAGGATCCTTTGCCATCCTCATCTCTTGGACATATGCAGCATGATTTGCATATCCAAGAATATCGGCCTGTTGCTGCCTCAACTTGATGAGCTCTTCTAGGTTCAATGTGTTCACCTTCAAGCACCTTGTAATAAGCCATCACAATGTGCTACACAGAGGACTCTCATTTCAGGAGGATAAAACTGAAAAGGGAACTCATGCAAGATGCAAAATCTCCAGGGCAATGTGTGCTATACAATTCTTGTCAACCTGCTAATGGTTAGACTGAACAGTGACTTGGATGGAACATTGCACATGCTGGCACCAGTGCTCACCTGGATTGATATGCAGTTTCCACTTTCCTTCGGGTTTCTGGTAACTTGCACTTGCGAGTGACAGGGAAAAAGTGGGGATACTTCATTGTTACTTTCAGCTTTCCGTCTTCATCCTAGGAAGGCATGAAAAAAAAGCTTTCCTCAATATGTCTTTAAAAAAGGACATTAAGGCTCAATTGTATGGGTCTTAGGGTAGGCTCACATATGCAAGTATGCTTAGTATACTTGCATGAAAGGAAATGTTAAGCTAGAATATTCTAGAAACAAGTAACATCAATCAATGAGATGCCAGTAGGGCAAATAAATTGGAGATTCTAGTAAGGCAGGAATGTTTCCTTGGACTGAGCCTGTTACTTGCCTGACATTTTTGACTGAAAATCAGGGTCATAAATCACTTGTTTGACATTTTCTTGCATGTGCATGAAACATGGGCTTCCACTTGAATTTTTTCTGAGGAAACTTACTGTTTAATCACTTTTTATTTATTTATTTGAATGGCTGGCATCTTTTACCCAAGGTTTAGGGATTCTTGAATCATTCTCTTTGCTGCATGGCCTTTTCCCTGAAGAAGGAAATTAGTTTATCTTCATTTTCAAGGATGATCATTGTAACTTGGAGAAGCGATAACACTGATTAGCCAGGCATAAAAAGCACTGCATGTGAATGATTCATTGCCAAGAGGGGGTAAGCTCCAAAATGGCTCTTGGGAAAGCAAATTTATCACTGGCTTGGCAGAAATTAACTACTTCTTGGGCATCTGGTTGACCTAGATTAAATACAAATTTAAGGAAGATAATAAAAAATGCCTATATTTATTGGAGATTGGCAAGCAGTAAAAAATTGTGTACATTTTCTTAAGGCTACCCAGTAGATGAAACCATCAATCATTGTACTTCACATTGAATAACTAGTATGTAAAACTTAAGATTCTTATCCTAAGCAAGGAGTAACATGAACAAGACCTTTTCCAGTGAATCGAGGAAGTCATCTGGCATGCCAAGAAGTTCTTCTCTTGAGAAGAGGAGGAATGTATTGTCTTCATTTAGATTCTTCTGGAAATCAATGCATAATTCACTGATACGCTTCTTAATTGTCTTGATCTTCTCCTGGACCTCATCAGGTAAGTGTAGCCCTATGGAAGACAGATCAAAATATATCCATTAAATCCAAAAATAAGTACAACTTTGCTCTTGAACCAACTGCCCTGATAACAGAAGAGCACAACTGTTCTGGCAAGCTAAAGACTCTCTAATCATTATGTGGCACCTTCTGCAATATACTGTAGGGTTCAGACATTCCATCAATGCAGAACATACCATTGCGTTCTCCCATTTTGATAAGACGTTGCAAGAGGCGGTTGCCCTCGGGGCTAAAATTCTTTGTGTCCCCAGCCTTCTGGAACTGGACAAGCTTCTCAAATACATCCTTTCGCATGCTATGGAGAGATATTGGAGTGAAATTAGGAGTGCTTTTTAAAAATTCAATGACTTCATGTTCACTTTCCTTACACTGAAATTTCACTTCATACACAACAAACTGAAAAAGGAAAACTGCTGAAACCAATTCAGATGTTATGGCTCATTGGATTAATATATTTATGATCTAGAATTTGTCAAGTTGTCTCAACTGGTTCCAGATCATGTTTCAAATTCATTCAAACTTCATACTTCTCCCAAATAGAACTGCATATTATCAATGGTGCTTAGAGGGTCCACAAGCCTATTCCCCTTACCTTGTGAAATTGTTTCACCTTTCTTTTTCTAGTACCTGAATCTGGCAAGGAGACACTCTTCTATTAGAATTGCAATGGTCTCATACCTTGAACATTGCTTGCTTTAGCTGTATACAGGGTATTGGGAAAAAAAAGGCAAACAACTTTTGACCTAAATATCTCCATTCACACTGGAGCAATTTTTGTGAACTTTCACTTTGCCAACTGATGCTTTAAATTTCATCTGAATTTGTTGAGCTGCAGCAATACTACGAGCAATTATTGAAAAGAAGTTAGACATTGAGAAAGGACAAGAGCCCCAGCTGGTAGTGGAGTGGAGGAAACACTCAAATGCTGTCCTTGGTTATAACCATGTTCAGCTCCCCTTCTGTTTACATTTATTCATGAGGCTGATAGTCTCTTGCAGATGGTTTTCATGAGCTTATTCCCAGAGAATAGCAGATGAATCAATGCATATCAATCCAGAGAGTTTTTTCAATGTTCTTTTAGAATGTCCCCAGTTTCTGGTATCTCCACAGAATCAAGATAACTAATACCACTCTAATTGGGGCAAGTACCAACAAAACCCAAGCCAACAGAGGATAAAAAACACAAACTTACACGGCACTCCTCAAGAGACCATGAAAACATTAACATTTGGCACAAGATGTCAAGGGAAATCCTATCAGGGTGAGAATCTCATTCCTGGACTAACTTCATACCCACAACTTCAGATTCTTTAAAAATAAGAAATGGATACAAAATGAATAAATAAAATAATGGAAACAGAATTCTACAAAATTTTCCTTTCACCTCAACTTTTATCATGGTCATAGCATTTTTTTTACTTTATTTAGTCCAAAGTATAAGTCATCAAAAATCCTGAAACACTCATACTGACAAACCTCATCTCCACACGAAAGTCCTCCAACTCCTTCTCAGCTTCAGTTGAAGCATCTCGAAGGCTTTTATCAGTTGCTGCATGCTGAGGGAAATCCAGGAATGAACCTTCTGTCTGCTGGATACACTCTGCTTCAGCAAGGGGCTGCACATCCAGGGAAATTGGTGAAATACTTTCCAAGGATGAAAACACTCAGCAAAAATAAAATTTTTCACCTGAATGACAGTTGCAAAGGAAAGTTCATCTTCCCGCAGTTGTCCTACAGAGTCTACCAAGGCTGTTGTAGCCTCAATCAAAGTCTTCGTACGACTTTTGATGTCCTCAGGTGTGACCTTGGTAAAATCCCATGATAATAAAGCACCTGGCATAGACGTCATCCTCCTGAAAGAGGAAAAATGAATATGGTCCTCAGATGCAGTCACAAAATGGAGTCAAAAAGGTACTTTATTGTTGCCTCTCCAGAAATAAGATAGGAAAGTGTTGTAAAAGTTGAACGATTTTTTTCTGACATCCCTGAAGGAGTTATCCAATAGAAAACTTCCTTTATCTTCTTCCAGGAAATTCCTTTCACAAAAGCAAATGAGTATGAACTGGTACCATCTCTTCCACTTTTGCTCTGGAAAACCTCTAGCACAATGCAGTGGAAATAAGAATGGCACATGCTATGAATAGGACAGGGGAGGTAGTTAATCAAGGAGAATCAAACCAAAGATTGCAAAATTGGGATTGCTTTCACAAGAAAAAGAAAATATACAGAAGCAAAGATTAAAATGCTTTTCAGTGTGATTCTGACTTAGGAACAGTCAGTCTTATGGCTGAAAGAGGATATGAGAGGCCACTCACCTGGACCAAACAGAAACAATTGGTTGAAGATGTGTGTGCTGGCTTAAAAGAATCTTAACAGATCTGGAAAGGAAGACAAACATGGGTTCTTCTTTTCTCCAGGACCTAACATAATGCCACAAAAAGTTGGGTGATATGATGGCATAGGAAGAAAAAACTGAAAACCATTGGGAAAAGGGAATCCTGCAATAGACTTGCTGACTATAGTATCCAACGATATCTCAATTGAGAGGTATAATAAGATAATTGTATTCCAAATATTCAATAAAGATGCATAAAACAAAAGGACTTAATTGTATATGACAAAGGGTGGGGGAAAATCTCATTTTCCCTAATTAATATATCAATTTCTCAGTATAAGTCACTGCAAAGTTCAACTTCGCTGAATCGAAATTCTCTCCTCCCTGACTGTTCTTTCACACTAAGGCAGTGGTTGAGCTACCCAGCCTGCAAAGCACAGTCTGCTAGGACACGAGATGATAGTCACTCTTTCTACTCTAATGCACGGTCAAAGTGTGTGCATGAGCCAATGCATATAATAATGAAAATATATGGCAAATGTTTGGGAATAGTAAAGTTCATCAAAGTTCTTTTCCAATTCTACCATACCTAGGTGTGCCAATTGGAATTAAAATATTAACGTAAGGAATCCAGTGCCAGTTCAGTGAATTCACTAACTTTCTATATGGGGCATATTTCCTTTGTTATGAAATGCAGGCTTGAACAGAAACTCAAGAAAAATGGTAGCCTTTGCACATTAGTATAAATGCATTCATGGCATATGACATGGAGACCACCTAAATGTACCCAAAATAGGCAAGCAACCTTGAAAAGGTGCTATGGTCTCATCACACATTGGAGTACTCATCCCCAAGAAAACTCCAGCCCCACACAGCTCAAATTATTAGTGGAATACATGAAGAAAATGTATTTACATGAGCATAATCAATACCACAAGCAAGATATCTTGTGGCTGCAATTTGATATAAGGATACCTGGATTCATTAAAAATATCAGTTGCAATTTAATGTTCCAAAGAATAAAAAGTATTTCTTATGATTTCAAAAACTTAGGATAAGCACAACCATAAATATTATCAGATATCAAATTTTATACTGTCTTCTAACCATGGTCACCCTCCATTGTAACAATTACCTGTCCTATAAACAGACATGAGAACTCTAATATAACATGAGTACCTCTAATATCTCATTACCTGGAAATGCAGGACTGAATGACATTGTTAATGCAATACTGTTTAAAAGAAAAGAATTCATGCTGAAAAATGCAATTTTACTAGAAAATGTTGCACATGAGAAACAAAATTGAGAGCAAATATCGATAAGTGGAGCAAAGGCCCTTAGACAAAAAAAAAACTGACAATGGCAGAGAAAGGAGGGAAGCCAGGAAGTGGAATGATCCTATGACATCTTCATTTATGCAGTTGCATCTGTCTTTCCATCGGTCTCAGCTGATTTATTTGTACCCTCAGATTCTGCTACAGCATCAGATCCTCCTCCCTTCAACAGACATGCAAAAATACATCACATCAGCATGTTGGCATCCTCTTTCTTCAATTCTTCAAATCAAAGTTGATATACACCAGATCTGTTCAAGATGAACTAATTGCATTAAATTTCACTTTTAATTATAAATAAGAATTACAATAATGGTTAGATCGAAATATTATTTTAATCACTCTTTACATGGATGTCCAACTCAAAGAAAAAAGCTGAAGGAAAAAATGCAATGCTTCAGATGACAGACAAGAATGACACTAAAGTAGCTCTGGACTGGCTAAGTCATGACTACATCCAAGAAACACAAAAACCCTCTCTAACTTGCTTGATATCTATTCTTGATACCACATTGTGGTAGGCATTAACAAGGAATAAAGGAGGAAATAGCAATATCTGGCTTGAATAGTACCACAAATAAAAAAAAAACCTAGGTGTGTGATATTAGTTTTAGATTTTCCCACAACAGAACATGTATGACCATGACCCATTCCTAAACTTGATGCATTTGCATGAAACTCCTATATATATAAACAAAATGCATGAAAAGAAGGACCTTGGATGCATCTGGGGAGTGGGAAGTAGCTAGAGGAGATGGGACCTCTGAGCGGTGCACCTTTTTTTCCTGAGCCGATCCTGGGCTTCCTTCATCCTCTTGCTTCCTCTATTCAACCAAACAAAAATGACCAATCATGTGCTGGAAAGACTTGCAAAGGCAAAGAGATAATTATTTATCATAACTAATGGTCTGTACTATTTTTTAACTTTTAAGATCCAAGAGATGAGAACATATCCCACAGCAAATAACTATAGCCATCATGGGAATCTTCTTTGTAGATTTCAAGCACATAAAGCAACAGGCTTACAATGAATAATGCAATCAATAATTAATTTGCTACCCCATCTCATGACAACAAGAATGATATGGGATTCATAACTGACATATTACATTCATTGTTCATAGATTCCTGCTGCATTCAAGACAGGTAATGATCCTCTTTGCCCACCTTCTTTCGAACCAAATGGGATATATCAGTGGCTTTCTTCTCAGTCTCCCCTTGAGATTCACAGCTCTTCACCTGCAAAAACAAAAAGAGAACTTCTGACTCTCTTGACTCAGTTGTATACATGACAAATTAGCATTTAAATCACTTAATTTCAAGGCCTGACAAAATCTTTGTCTCACTACAACAAAGAGGCCAAAAAATAAAAATTTCTCTATCGGTCTCTTTTAACCTACAAGGTTTATAACATTTTGACTACTTTCTTAAACTATAATCAATGCATCAACTGAATTTGTATAATGGATTTTAGAGCAAATAACCTGAAATTATTATAACAGTGAGATTCTGAAATTGAAATTCCAGAAAAGACCTTTTGAATGCTAGGTTACTTTTATACCATCCTATTGAAATACCAACTGCCAATAACCAATATGAATGACACCAGCCCTGACCACTTGAAGGGTGGGGGATCATGCAGGAAGGTGGCACCAACATTTAAAGATACTAGTAAAACTTGTTCCTAAGCTCCACTCTCTCTTTCTTCCTTGTTCAGTAGTAGTTCCATTAACCTTATGCAGTCCGAGTATTTTGGATAAGTCAGCACTGTCATTCAAGTTTTTTCCATTCCTCATCATGAGGCTAACATGAGATAACTCAGGCATGGACCCGAAAGGGTTAACAGGGAATCATGAATGATGACCTTGTGTAGAAAAGCAAGTCTTGAAAGCAGAGGCTAAAAAAAATGTCCTGATACATGATGCCTGTACTTGCTCAGGTGGTATTTAAGGGATATTGGATGGTAGTTTCTCCCCCAAACATCTTTGCCAAGGGGGACCATATTGATAAGAGAAGCGATGACCTTATTCACTGATGGGACTTGACTTTTGGCAAACCAGTGCAGGTGAGGATTAAATTTTCATGTTTCAAGAATATCTGAATCTTAAAACATGCATAAGTTGGGAATTAGGAGATACAAAGCCATCCCATACAAGACCAATTGAAAAAGAGCATTCATAAATACAAATATGGGAAAGTTGATTTAAATCATACGATTTTTTAATCACTTCATTTGAAATTACTTAAATCTTGATGAAATGATGCCAACCCTGGTTTGCAGTTAATTTTTTGGATGCCTCACAGGCAGCACAAGGAAGACCTCATTGAACCTAGATAAGGGAGATTGGATATCTAGCTAGACCTGTGACAGTGACAAGCAACTCAAACTTTTCTCATAGCTTGTTTATCACAATTAAACAACTTTCATGCCTAGGATTGACAGATCATATAATTCCATCACAACATGGAACTGTCAATATTTACTTCATTCTTTGCAAAATACTACACAGGAATGTAATGAGTAGAAGTTGCTTACTTTGGAAGGTGAGCAGGAAGAAGATACTGAAGAAGATACTGATGATGATGTAGATGGACCAGGAACACCGGGCTCATCTTGGGCCAGACGACGACGCTTCTCAGCCTGGGAAGCCCTGGTGTCACCAATCTTATCTAAGATATCTGGAATTAGCTCCTCCAGCTGCTTGATCTCACCCTCTTCTGTGTAGAATGCATCTGGATTCTCCTCATGGGTCTCTTCACCTAGGCCAGACATCACATACAATATCATCACTGGTGTCACAGATTTCACTCACCAGACACCAATATTCACCCACACCTACCTTCTTTCCCACGGTTCTCTATCTTCTTTTTGAGGAAGGTGATTCGGTCTTGAATGACATTTATTGCATTCTGGAACTGCTCAACTGCTCGCTCAAATTGATCGTTGAGGAGGTGTGCATTCCCAAGTTGGTAATAAGTCTCAGCAATAGCTCTATCATGTGCATCAAGGAGTTCCCTTTGGATGCTCAAACACTTGTTGAAATCATCTATGCTCTGGTTGAAATTCCCCGTTTCTAAACCCACTTCACCGAGATACTCCAAAGCTTGAGACAGTTTCAGCCTCATTTCATGACTAGAATCAGCTTGTCTGAAAATGAACAACCAAATACTTTAAATTTGCCAAGAAAAGAAAACACACTTTTCAAGTTTCAATTTGTAGTGAAAAGGGAATGTCTCCCATAAGCCAACTGAGTCATGCTAATCCAGGACCATCAGTACCTCTTGGCAATTCCAGTTAGAGGCTGGATGCACAGAATATTTGGCCTCAGTCAGATTATTAAATATTTAATTATGAACAATGTGTACTGATGCTTTTCATGAAAAAAAAGGTGAAAGACAAGTGTGAACAAATTTATGAAGTACTTCTCAGACTTGCAGATATAACATGCAGTGATGAAAGTTTCATAATGCACCATTAGCTTTGCAATCCTGATGTCACTTAAACTCTTCATTGGAAAGAGAACTATCCAGTTTCCTCTGTCAAAGATAGATCCACTTAGCATGCAAGAAAATGTGATTTAAATATCCAAAAGTAATCCCGGTAAGATACATTTCAGGGCTTCCTTTTGCCACTACAATATAGCACCAAAGTTGCTCCACAAAACTACCTCTGTCCAGGTGCTAGCATGCTCGGGCTGTCTATATTGCATTAGTGTAATTGTGACATGACTTGGAAGATGAACCCTTCTATTTTGTCCTGAATGTCCATAGATATCTCATCCACCTGGACATTAGATGAATCAGACATCAATGGGCATTCATGTCTTTTCACTCATATACTTTCCCTACCTCTTATATTTTGTGTGTGGGTATATATATGCATGGAAGAGATAATGCCAATTCATTGTAAGGCATGCATGACAGTATTAGATGGGAAAGGAGGGAATCAGGAAGGCAAGGTGAAAAATAAAAGCAGGGAAAAAGGAGCAAAGACTTCCCATTGGTATAGGAAAAATAACAGGAAATAAAACCACACAAATGCACTCACCCAACAGAATGGGAGAGTGGAAAGTCAAAACAGAGATAAGAGAGGAGGAGATAAGAGAAATGAAGTGAACTTCAACAGAAAAACAGGTACCCAGGGTGATAGTCACAATGAAGTCGATATTATAAAGGTAACATAGGGGACTTGCTGGATTGTCTCCATTTTTGTGTTAAGAAAGAACAAGGTTTGGGAGGTCTTTCCTTTTCATGATCTGAAGAAGAAATGCTGCAAGCATAGACAAAACCTAATATACTGCTTTGTAGAGAATCGAATGGAGAATCTTTGAAAAAAAGTTCAAGTCTAAGCAATGAAAAATGGATATATTAATGGAATACTGACCCTGCCATTTATTCTGCCACACCTCTTGCATTGATGGCAGACTTGAGTTTAAAAATATACTTGAGTTTTTTAAATTTTAGCACTCTTAATACATCATGATAAAACAAATTTGTGCAAAATTTGAAGAACATCTAGTTATCCATGACAAGCAAAAGTGAATGAGAATGCCATTATAGCATTATTCATTTATATCAAGTAGGGAAACCTTGAAAATGATATATTTTATACTGGCAAATGGCAAGCTCATCCACAGTTGGTGCATTGGGCATGGCTCCAAGAGCACTATCTTAAGCCTAAGCACCATTATGGTGCTTAGACCTACAGTGTCTTGGAAAGGAAGAGTGCCACTATTTTTTTTTAGGCATATAAACCTCATATTTTTCTGCATATGAAATATTTGATGAATGAGAAAGATTACTTCTAGTTATTCAAATGCAATACCTTCAAAGTTGATGTACTGAGAATTGCAGTGAACAACCAATTTGTATATGGCTTTTCACAACATGCATCTTTTACATTTGCAGTCTTTCTCATTCACTGCAAATGTCATGAGCAGAAAAGTATGAGCTTTGCAAGATAGTGGATGAGGATCTGGGGGCAATCATGTTCAAGAGACTATTAAAAGATTGACGAGAACATTACCATTAAATACTGGAAACATGTCAAATGAACATAAGAAACTGATCAAAACAAGGCTCACCTCTCATATATGACCTTTGCAAGTTCTAAGGTCTCCCAAGCCAACTGCAGTGAGGTCACTTCCTCCTCTTTATCATCTTCCTCTATAAATTAGATTTAAAAAAAAAGGGAAAATGCATTAAGACCGTCATCACTCCATTAAAACTATAGACAGAAAATAGGTTGCTCATTAGATGAGCCTGTACTTATTTCCAGTTGTACCCATTTTGAGCAGAAGCACCAATATGTAGGATAATGTCCAGGGCTAGTCTTGAAAGCAGAGAAACCAGAAATATAACAGAGGCTTTTCCACCAACTCCAAGTTAGAGTTCCACAGCATTCCACAAGGATTTAATTAATTCCATTGACCTTTCCAGGGTTTGGTTTTTATGGAATAAATTTCCATATCATACATAATTGGCATTTTACAAATAGTTATACATGAGCATTTTCCCCCTTATTTATTTCCATGTCTATCATATATTTTCCATGCCAATGGGGTTGTGCTAGAATAAGGAAAAATTTTCTGAGGGAACCCACCAGTGGTCTCTTCCCGGTTGGCCTCATCACTGCTTTCACCCTCCTCTTCATCACCACCCTCTTCGGCAGGCCCTTCACCACTACCACCCTCTTCACCATCTTCATCTGACTCTTCCTCAGACTTCTCACTTTGGTCTGAAAATAAATATAACCCTCATATTCTGGTCCAATATCAACAGCAACACAATCCAACAAAAGAATTTCTGCACTTCCTGGAGTTAATCATATATGTGTTGGTAAAAATGAAACAGTAGGGCAGAGATTTGATAAGTTGAATACAAAGAAAACTCATAATTCTGAAGTTTGTATGTGGTGTAAATACAATGCAATTGAACCTAAATAATATGGATTCTCAGAGAATGGCATGGTAATACACACTAGACCAGATGTTCATTTCATCAGCAATGATGTTAAAAAAATAGAGGAACAAACTTATAAACAAAACTTCAAAATTGTGAAAAGTCTCAATAAAACTGAGAAATCACATTTTTTGAGTTACTAGGTCTTCTTGTTCATTATGAGACAAAATTCCCAAGATAGACCAAAACCTCAATTTCCACAAATGAACCATCAGCACCCTTCACTACCTTCTAGAGTGACCATACATTCAAATTTTCACACTTCCTTGATAACTCCAGATTTTCTGTTGGTTACAGCAAATTACTGCATTTTCCTTGATGTTGAGGAAAATAGGGCATATTTGAACTTTTTATATACTAAATTATTTCCTTGAATTTAGGATTTTGCAACTCTGCAAGGCTGTGTGTACATGGTTGCTTGAAAAAGAAAGAGCAGGGCCTTAAGGTGAGATAGGCATTGACTGCAAAAAATATTTCCATTTTGCATCCATTACAATAAAAATATAATCTGGACATTCCATGAACCCATCCATCTTTCCTTGATCGCCCTATCAAAATTCCTACAAGAACTGTCATTTCATATATTATATATATTCAAATATTAAGAAATGTCATATTGAACCCAAGAAAAGAAAGAGGGCAATATCCACACAAGAAACTTGGGGGAGAGCACCCAGTGCGTTTTTTTTTCTTTGTTAGTGGGCCTCCTTTCCTGAAAGGAAAAAGACCACTTATGTTCCTGTCCTGTCCATCCATGTGTCACACTTTGGCTCTCTGACAATAGCTAAAAAATAATGGCCTGATCAGAGTGAAAATTGGGAAGCAGGTAGATATGAACAAGATACAGGCTGAATTCGTTTTGTGGCGAATTTGCACAAAAATTGGCATTTTTATTGCAAATTTTGGATTTTATTTTTGGCCCAGGAGGGGAAGGCATGAGTACCTGTGAGCCCTTCAGGTTCTAGACCACAATGCACATGTGCATATGACCCAGGCTTTGGGTGTGGCACCATGTCAGCAACCAGAGCTGTCAGTTCCCTATCAACCTTAGTTACGAATGGATCCAACCACGAACAGCCCTCCATCCTCCTATCATTACTTCATGGGCAGTTTGTCTATGCTTACCAAATATAAATGAGAAATGAGTTTTTTGACAGTCGAAGACCAGAAAGAGATGGCATTTTGTACAATTAGGAGACAAAATTAGGGTTTCCTTAGCTGAAAGGAGGCCCAATACTGAAATGGGCTTGCTCAACTTCTTTTTGTTGGAATGGTGTATCAATTTCTTCATTTTCAAAACTTTACTGGAGCAGAGGATGAAGGAGTTCAGAGGGACTCAATCTGATTGCTCAAAGACTTGAGGAATGGAAGCAGGCTAATTCTTAGTGAATATTGTCAGTTGTTTAGGATGACTTAATCCCCACCACACCTCATTCCCAGCTGAACAGCCATTTACACCTTGTTTCAAAGCAGAAGTCATTCAAATATGATGATAAACAAAATAGATCAATGAGAAGATTGAAAACTGCATCTCACCTATAAAATTTAAATTCCTCAAAAAAGATGTCAAAGGACCAAGAGAATATGAAAGTGCAATGAAGAGCACAAAACATGGAAGCTTCAGCTGGCAGCAAAGGGATTCAAGAAGTGAAATGCACCACATCTGCATGCAAAATGAGCTTGAAATAAGCACACAAGAACAGGAGAGCATCAAAGAAGCAAGGACAGAGAAGCATTCTTTGAGGATGCAAACCAGCACCTTCAGAGTGCTGTGTAGGTCCAGGATCAGCCTCAGCACCTTCCCCTAGGTTCCCTTCCCCTACAGCGTTCTTCCCATTAGTCACTGCCTCTCCCTCCAAGACGCACAAGTTTTCTTTCAATGCTTCATCTACTTTCTCAGCTATCTCTTGTCTTTCCTTTTCTGCTCAAGAGATAGTAGACACAATGAATATCAAATAAGTTACTTTGAGTAATCAAAACAGAGCTGTTTCACTACATGTGTCATACCTGTTAGCCCCTCTCCATTAGATATTTGAGAATCATCTAAATCTGATCCGCTGTCCAGGCTGCCTGGAACTGAAGCATGCAAGGAAGCATAAGCATTTCAATGAACATGCCCAAACAATTGTAGCCATACAACAGCATAAGCATACTAAATTACCGTGCAGGAGCATGGCATAATAATAATAAAAAGAACTCAGGGATGAAACATACATCAGGAACTATGAAAGCATAGTCCTAACTGTCAATGTCCAGGTCCAGGTTAGAAGGTTGGCCTTGGATTTTCCGATGTAAACAGGCAATGGAACAGTACAGGATATTACATAGGATTTTTTCAATATGAGCATTGTCTGAATATTTCTTAAGCCATGATTACAGGAATAATATATGGATGGCATATATTGTACACACTTCTTTAGTCATTCCTCCCAATGATATAAAGTATACCATCTCAAATCTCCTTGTTCTGCTCTAACATCACTATCATCATGTCACCATTCCTGCTCTCATAAGTGTAGCTATCAAAAATTGATGCCAACGAGGCAAAATATCCCTTACAGGTCATTACCAAAAGTAAGCAATGGAGAAACAATTATATTACATATTCTCTGAATGTTAATTTTTATCATAGAAAAAGCATAGGGGTGCATATGAGTCTCAGATGAATTGTCATTGAACAAGAAATAGCCAAAATTAATTTATAAATATATTACTATACCTTCCATATAATGAAATATGTTTAGTTCGCTTTGTGTAACAAAAGCAAATTTTATACCTTTGCCTCTGTGGGAAAAATCAACACCTAAACAGCTAAGTAGCAGAAGACTCGTAAAAGGATGAAAAGTGCAGGTAGGACAATCACATGCAAATTAAAATAAAGCATGACACAGCTTTAATGTAAATAACTCAGAAGTATCAATACTTACCACCATCAAGAGCATTCCCAAGAACTCCTGATTCTATTCGGGACATCTCCAGAAGGGCCCTTCCATAGTGAAAATAAGCTTCCCCACACTCATTGGCTGTCTCTCCAAATTGCTCCACATAAAGTTTGCATGCCTCTTGGAGGGAATTCACTGCTGATGGGATGTCCTGAACCAGCAAATGCCTTTTTCCTTGCAGCAGTTGATTCATTGCCTCTGTTGCTCGATCCCTACAAGTAAATATCGAAATACACATCCCACCCAAAGATGTTACATGCAACAAACTATAACAGAAAGCTACTATACACTCCTGTGTCCCTATGACAGCATGGAGCTTGTTATGGTATTTCAATATCCAGTCTAAAAAGACTATAGGCTTAGGCTGACAGAGGCTGATCCAGGCTAAGATTTATCTCTATATAATTGGTGATCATCTCCGTAGGCCTCACAAATTGTGAAAATCCATTCGCATCATCAAAATTGAAAAATTTCAGGTATGTTACTTACATTTCCTTTTTTGAAGGAGACTTATCCACCACCTTGCCATTCACACTTCCTGCTCCTGAAGTCTCTGATTTGTCATTTGTAGTATCTTCTTTCTTCTTGTCCATTTTATCATGTTCACTTGAGCAACAGCCCTTTTCTCCAGCAGCTCCATTTGCCACTGGCACAGCAGTATCTACTGCTGTATCACTACCACTCTGTCCTGGCATTTCAGCACGATTGCAACATAGAACTGGGGCAACAGATCAAAACATCAACTTCTCACCTGAAAATGCAACAGAACTGAATCAAGCAAGCTATAAAGCACTTTGTTAGGCCAACAATTTCTTCTGATTCAAAATTAGCTAACATTAATCAAATCAAACAATGCCAAATAAAAAAACTTCATTTTCTTTCCATAGACAGAGGCCTAGACTGAATGATATACCAATATTACTCTAATCAATCTGACCATATATATTCCCTTCAAAAACAAACAAGGTCAGCAAACCACCACATATTTTGTTTGGGAGTCAATGACAAATTACAAGATCATAACCCGGGAGTATGAGGAAATTGTAGTAAAGGTGGTGAGTTTCATGGTTCCATAAGAATTTCAAAGTTTGTCCTAAGATGTCCAGGCTAGTAAAATACTTTATATAACTAATAGCAGGGTATCCTAATACTACAATTCTACAGTCCACATTGGCGATAAATTTTTACCCCAAATTCCTTTTCTTGATAAATAAACTATTGAGAAATTTGTGCCAAGAGATAGACTAGGAAATATCTGAATGATGCTACTATTATGTTGACAATTAGTCTATCAAAAAAAAAAAGGATAATTTATACATTAATTAAATTTCACACCAGAGTTCCTTAATTAAATTCATATTAACATTTTTGTGCTTTTCTCTTTTTAATCAATGGTAATTTTGATAGTAAAACCTTGCTTTATTTATAAAACTTATTCTATTCCCAAAGGTAGCACTCTCTCTTTCACAATTTCATGACTACAAGCAAGAATGACCTTGGATGCTGATACTTCAAAGAACTAAACCACTTTTACATAGCTTTTGTGATGAGTTCCCACAACCCCATAAAGGCACTGATATTACTGGCGTTTCAAGTTCAGGTGCATCTGCTGAATAGCAGCTTGTCAGATGTAAGACAGAAGGAAACCTTAGCTGCTGCTAGTAAGCCCATAAAAACACTGGTTTGCATTAAATGGGTGAGTGAAAACATTGTATATATTGTGGGAACCTTGGCAGCCTGTAGGATCTCTTGGAAACTTACCAATTGGTACTAGCATATTACAGATATGAACCAATGAAATAAAGCATATCCTTGGCTGCTTTACTTCATTCTTAATTGTTTTATCCAGTTTCACTGCGGTTAGCACACTGTCCACCTCAATTGGTGGGACCTGAGTGAAGTATATAATTTCAAGTCAAGTATATCACCATACAATCGCTGACAATGCACTCGGAGGGCACTCGGCATTAGACAGGGCTTTGACCAGCTTGTTCTATTACAAGATTGGATTGCACTAAGACACATTCTAATAATTAAATACCCTATAGAAAGGGAACTATTTTTAAAGTAGCTTTTGCCATAATATGAAGCAAGCTAAAAATTAAAATTAAACTCTCGAACTCAATTCAAAGGAAGCAAAAAGCGAAACCGAAACAGTACAAAGGCAACATGTTTCCACTGTAGGCTAATGAACACCCTGATCCAACAATCTCGGCAGTCATTCGGCTGAGTACGATAGACCTATTGCGCGAAGAAGTCTGCCGCACGCGGCCTCCGTCGGATAGGCTGACAGCTGTATTGCAGGGATGTCGTGAAACTAAAGAATGTGATGGTATTATGAAAGCGATAAAGATATCATTTTTGACATTTTTCCGAAATTAAACTCACTCTAAAAAGCAAATAATTTTTTCGTCAGCAAGCACTCAACATTCAGGAAGAAGCAAAGCATTGTTAGCCCTAACTGAAACACATGATAGGTGTAAATTTGTAACAACATTGCAACGGTTCCACCTTTGTCCGTTTGGTGGCGATCTACAGCCTAACTTCCGGCGAAGAATGATGGACCTTCTCCTCGTGTGGGCATGCTGTGGGTTTGCCTCTAGGCCTCTGTTCAGCTCAAGCTTGGTCTAAGTTATGAGAGGCTAAACTGTAGCAAGAGTATATGTCCGTGTCGAAGGTTGAACAGGGCTAGGCCTATCGTTTGTTCAGTTGATAGCCACTTGAATGGGGGGAGTTAACTCGTCGCGCGTGACCGCCAGTTACCCAAGCGAATGGCATTGCTGTGAGTCATTGGTCGAGGTGAGGCATAAGGGAACCTTAAGTCCAATTCTAGGCCCAACGTAAGTGCAAACGTGGTAGTCAATGATACATAATACTCTAGGCCTATTTTTGCGAAGGTCCATTGTGCAAACAGATCAACCCATGCATGGGATTGCATCCTGCAGGTAACAAAACTGTCATAGGAACATTGGAAGTAAGCTCCTTTGCCGTCATGAGTATCACCGTGACAGCCAATGTTTGTTCCACTGAGTCTGTTACTCATTTGGAGGGAATGATAGAAATGTAAGGATGGAGCTGGGATCAAGCCAACACCATCTGGCACTGAAATAAAAGTTGTTTGTCATTGAGCTGCCTACTCGATAAATATCCTGGAACAAGCAGGAGGGATTTGAAAGTAGAATGCTGCATAAGATGTTACTGGATGCAAACAAGACCTCTCATAAGTGAAAAGTCTATTGTCTGATGCTTCAAGTGCGTAATAAAAATGGGTCTCCTATCCATGTCCCCCCCCCACCCCAATGCTATTCATTTCTGTGATGGTACAAGTAACCAGGTCAATTAACACATTGATGCCTGGACTTATGAAAACACGGAAATCTCTGATCTGTCCTCAATGTGTTAAGATGAAATGTCTTGTACTCCAAGGTGATAAACGTATTGTTTTCAATTAACCTGAACTATGCTTTGTTAATACTTTGCAGCCCTGTAGACCTCTGGCTATCACTTTGTCAGAATTTGTTCATGTCCCCATCAGATTTTCACAAGTCTCATGGATGGAAAATGATTCAGGTCAGATTGGTTCTTCCTGTAATATTGCAAGGTGGATCCCAATTAGAAACCATGGAATGCTTGGCAAAGAATGAAAGAGACTAGTCAGGTAATATGAAACCTTTCCTTACATTGTAGTTACTCAAGAGTAGTATTGTTGAAGAGCTGCTTATGGATACTAATTGGGACTCTACTCTGGGGTAAGATCTTTTTCTTCTGTAGCAACATTTGTCACCACATCCTTAACAATTGTGGCATCATGTGCTGTTTTTTTTCTATGAACCCTATACCAATATGCTTTAAGACCAATTATATAATTTATTACTCTTTACTGGAATGCTTGTAAGCTATAATATAACCTCAGCACCATGATATTGGAGAACTTTAAGAGCCTATTAGGTTTAATGAATATGTTTTCAGAAGTTTCCTTGTCAGTTTTTTTTGTTCTCATTTTTATTTATCTCCTTTTTCAGATATTAAATATTCAGTGCTCAGGGTGTGTAGTTCATGGTATTCTAATCAGTGGGGTCACTACAGATGACCATCATGAATCCAGATAAATTAAGTAAACTTCAAGAACAGGTTCGCATTGGTGGGAAAGGCACAGCTCGAAGGAAGAAGAAAGTGGTACATCGAACTGCAACCACAGATGACAAGAAGCTCCAAAGTGTCCTCAAGAAACTCTCTGTGAATACCATACCTGGTATTGAAGAGGTGAGAATACTTATATCCATGTCCAATACATCCATTGGCTATATCAAGCACTTTCAACTGGCTTCTGACATGGCAAGGAAAAATAAATTCATATCTGGGAGAGTTGGCTCAATAATTCTTCTCAGTTTCCAATTTGGTATGGTTTCTCCTTCAAGGGAGATGGGTTGAAAAAGAATGCTACTTATGATTTTTCTTTCATATTTGGCTCAAGGATGATATGCTTTATAGAACATCTCATTCAAAAATAGCATGCATAATGATTATTGGAACTGTTTGTATATGATGCATAATGGAGACATCTTTCCATGTAGGATGACCACGTAGTAGTAAAACTTGAAAATGCCAATACCTGTTTGTTTGTATTCTCGCATGAAGTCAGAATGCATGTTGTGTTTTCTTGACTTCTTTTGGGCTAGAGCAAGTATGGATACTTAAAGTGTACTCAAAGTTTGTAGATACCTTATCTTGATTTTACTCATGATAAAAGGACCACCTAAAGGAGTTGAATGATTTTGACCCAATGATTTTTTTGTACAAACTAAGCAATCTGTTGAAATGGATTATAATTACAATGGCACAGGAAGAGTCATCACAGGGCAACTTGCAAAGCACTAATGTAGAGGGGGCAGGATTCCTCTAATTGCCCTCAAAAGACATGCTAAAGTGGTTAATTCATTGAATGTTGCAGGAACCCCTAATTACATACAACTCCTTTTTAAATAGTGATTATTATTTGTCAAAGAAACTGAGAGACTTTCGTTGATGTTTCAATTCACTATTTCCTGTTTATCATGTGGTTGTTTCTTAGATGCTTCTTGAAGAATAACAAGATTGCATTATTGTAAGACACACTTTTACAGAGTTTCATCAGTATTGCTCATTTTCTTTGTTGCAATTTCATTTGACATGTATTTACATTCCATAATTATTTGAGAGAGAAAGCATGGGGTTTGAAACTTCATATACTTGTTTAACACTTTGCTCATGAGCCCTTCATATAAATAAGCATTACTATTTAAAATGAATGGCACAAGATGCTGCTACTACCTCTAGGCATCATTCTACTTCAAAAGACAACAATAGATGACAGGTTAAATTTTACCCAAAATTAAATTACTTCTCATGCATTGTGTTTAATCCATGACATTTGTGGACTCTTTACCTCATAGGATGAAATTCCATTTATTAATGTAAAGCATGTTTGCAAGCATGGTCAAGCTGTCCTTCACAATTGGACTGAAAAAGATTGTGGAAGTCAAAACTGGTCTCACATCCATGAATGTTTCTGTATGCTGTCTTTTTTCAGATGTCATGCCATGCTAGAATAGGTTGGTAGTGTTTTACTCTTTTGCATGAGTTTAAGCATAGGAAAACATTTTTTCATGGGAATTGGATGCATGGATGCTATTCCTTAGATCTGGAATGAGATTTTGTGTTTCATTTCTTGCAGGTAAACATGATCAAAGATGATGGGTCTGTTGTTCATTTCAATAACCCAAAAGTCCAGGCTTCATTGACTGCCAACACATTTGCAGTTACTGGACATGCTGAAAATAAGCGTGAGTTTCATCATTCTCAATCTTCAAGTTTTGCTCGATTATTTACTAGAGACTATCAATCAACTCAGAGCTTATACTTCTCTTGGGGCTGTGATTCTCCCTCATGATGGGATAATTTGCATGCAAGGCACATTTAATGACCTCCAGATGTCTGGGAATAGTACTTGTTTTGACGAGGTTCGTTCATGAGGCTAAGGTAGGATACTTTTACTTTTCTATGAATAGCTTGAATGCTTCAGGTTTCTTATGGGATTAGAATCTTGCAGCATTGTTGGATGCCCTCCACTGTAGTTTTTTTTTTTTGCAACAAAAGGTGTCAGCTTCAACTCGTGGGTGGTTCACTTGGCAACTTGCCACATATAATTTCAGCCGAGGTCGTGTCAGTCACCAATGTCTGACAAAATTCTGAGCAGTTTTCGTTATTAAGGACCAGTTCGAGAAAAAAAACCTATCCCGTAAGAGTCTCAAGAGTCTCGACCAAGTGGTGATGTCTGATGTATCCAGCGATAATTCCTACACTGAAGAGTTGTCAGACAGGGAACCCACATGTAAAATCCATTAAGGTGTCTGTTAAGATTGCCCGACATGGGAGTGGATCCGTCACTGACTGAAACTGCAATGTGTTGAAGGCTTCAGTTCGCGTAGGCAGCACCTCGCCCTTGTCAATAGGTTTATCACGACATGTGACAAATCACAGACTAGAAGCGAGATGTCATTTCCTTCCGAAGGAGGAGGGGGTGGGGGGGGCGGAGCGGTACCAGTGGGTAGCTCGACGGGAGTGGTCAGTCTGGCCCCGTGCTTTCACGGTGCCGGATATTGAAAGAAACGGGGAGGAATATCGTGTTGTTGCCCTGCGCGGCACGATGTTATAAAAGCAGTT
The DNA here is from genome assembly GCA_905338385.1 of Darwinula stevensoni. Taxonomy (NCBI): domain Eukaryota; kingdom Metazoa; phylum Arthropoda; class Ostracoda; order Podocopida; family Darwinulidae; genus Darwinula; species Darwinula stevensoni. The sequence goes on from CAJPEV010000085.1 coordinate 170,086, forward strand.
GCTAGGCCGGAAGTTTCATTGTGTCGAAGATTGAAATCCAGATGTTGGGTGGGTTTGAGAAAGTCTGGATAGGCTCAGTTGTATCTGCAACAGTCGGTTCCTCTCTTCCTTATGGATGCCATTATTCGACGCGTTGAAACTTGACACTGCTTTATTATCGTCGAATTTGAGCGTTTGACATTGGAAAGCAGCGATGTACTCTTCCTAGTTTCTATTTTTGGCGACATTTGCATTCGGCCTACTGTTCATCGTCACCTCGCCGAATTGGAAACCTACAAATGCTATTGCGCACCCTTGTATCGAGAGATGACGAGGCCTAGATGAAAGTGTAACTTAAGCGTCGTAATATTAATGCTGTATGAGGAGAAAAAGAGCGGGCGGACAGGTGCGAGTCATCCAGACTTGGTGAAAGAAAAGAATACAATGAAATCTCGGTCTCGGTGAAGGACGATTTTTGTCTGGATGAAGAGCTCTATATTTAGGGGGAAGAAGCCTGACCGAGTGACTCGAGCCTCCGTTTTTTTTTTTTCCATAAGAAACTCTGATGTATGCCTTAATTTTTTTTTCCATTTTTATACTCGAGGCATTTCATTCCACTGCTCATGTCGAGTTTATTCAGGATGGTTTATTGCAAGGATGTCCAATATCGTCTGCGATTAATGGGGGGGGGGGGGAAGAACAATTAAATTTTAATAATGGAACCTATCCATCGCACACTCTTCCCCGTATCGGTTTTGGCCTGTTTTATGGCACAAATGGTCGATTTTTGCAGCCCCAGTGATCGTTAGTTAGGGCACCCCTAGTTTGTTGGCTTCTTCCTCGCGCAGAACGGGCTTGCAACGCATCCTGCAATGACAGCATATCCTCGGCGTAGGCCCGGTAATGCCTGAAAGTTGCAGAATTAGAGTGGCAGTCATAAATCAAGGAGCAAAGGCATTACGCCAATCCTGGTGCCTGATCCCCCTCTCCCTTCCTCGCTGGAAAGAGGGAGATACTGGAGTAGACTTAAGACTGCTTTGCCTTTCTTTTCCTGTTCTGGAAGGGAAGGGAAGAGACCGGAAACATTTTTTGTTTCTGCAGGAGGGCTTGGAAAGTGAGGACGGAAATGTCTCTATTCTGTATGGCGCACGCACGCCTTTCATATCTTATCCTATCATATCCGTGAAGGATTGGATTAAGCGAGTACGAATGGTCCGAGCGACTGAAGAATGAGTCCTTACTAGCGGAAGCTATAGTTGAAGGGTGGGTCAATATGAACAGAGTATTAAAATGAGGTTTCTGCCGGGGCGACATGACATGACATTTGTTTTTCCGCTTTAACGAATGCCGTTCCAGTAGAGGAACTCTGAACTGTGTCTGAGAAAGAAGCTTTCAGTGGTTGACGTTGATGCGGCTTAGACAAAGGAATGTAAAATGCCATGATGAACTGGACCTTTCCGAACTTTTTGGGGGGAAAGTTGAACTTTCGACAGTTGAAAAGTTCAAATTTAGCACAAAAAAACCCACGGAACTACTAGGAGCTGGCGATTTGTGATCGGTTGGCCCAAGTATGATGTTGCAAGTCATTATCTTTAAATCTTATCTTTAATGGTAGTATGACCTTATTCACTTTACCTTGTTTACTATTATCTCAAGTCATTTTTGCTATTTAAGTGAAGATTTCTATTTTCATATAATGTGGATTGAAGTTACTTATTTTGTCCAAGAACCAGCCCTAAAGTTTGGGGGGGGGGGGTGGGCTCGAAGTTCACATGACTAGTCTTTCAAATGTTTCTGAATGCAAGAAGGTGTTATCAAATCATCAGGAGAGATATACTCAGCAAAAACGCGAAACGACGCGAACAAAGAAAAGGAAACAGAAAAACGTTTTGTAATGAAGGAAATGGAGTTTGGACGCTAAATAGTGAAAGTACATTCGATATCTGAAAAAGCTTAAAATGAACTGAATTAATTTCGGGGTTCAGCCCAAATATCACTGTGCAGATGTGCAACTGGAAATTCGTTAACCTGTACGATTCATGCCTTTTATTTGAATTGTCGTCCTGTTTTCAGAAAAAAACTATAGCGTCACGTGCAGGACATTTCCTTGACAATTTCATTTTATTAAAGTGAGTTGCTACATGTAACTGGTGTGACCTTCACCTTTCCCCTCCTGTCTTTGTGCCTTTCCAGCCTCGTTCTCAAGTCGCTTGCTCATGATATCTTTCTGGCTCATGATGTCTTTCTGCGTCCCCCACCCCTGGGGGAGAGGGAGGGGGGGGATGGAGAAGTAGAGGGATACCATTATGAGCAGGGGTTTTGGGAGGGTTCAGACCCCCTGATCACCCCCCACCTGCCTTGGTTTGCCCCTGTCCAAGAAGTTGTAAATGATTCGAGAGGGCTGTTTTCTCTGTCTCTAAGAGCTTGTATTTTTTTAATTCCCTCTAGATCCTTGACTTGTCTGTTGGTCAAATATTTTATCCTGCATGGGATCCTGCTTTACAATGTCAGGTCAACAAGTAAAACTTGTATTTTCTTTTACAGAAATCACAGAAATGTTGCCTGGAATCTTGAGTCAACTTGGTGCCGAGAGCCTGACACATTTGAAAAAGTTGGCCAGCAATGTCTCTGGCACAGGCAGAGGTAAGTCCATCTTGCACTTTACCATGTATTGTTCCTGTTTATCCAAAGTTAATAGCTCTTTGACGATGTTTGGTGGTTTCCTCTCACCGTGTAGATTCCACTGATCATATCCAAACTAGTGAATTGGAAAAAGAAAAGGAAGATTAATATCCTGCAGTCATTCTGGTTAGTTGTAGGCATGAACAAGGAGTGTGATTGTCATCCCTTCTGCATACTTTAGGTGGTGCTGGTGACACAGAAGGAGATGAAGAGGATGATGATGAAGTACCGGATCTGGTGGAGAACTTTGATGAACCTAGCAGGGGAGAAGCTTTGAGTGAGTCTGAGTTTTTTTCTCCCTGGTTTTTGATGCTTTCATTTCCTTCAGCTTCAAAAAATTTTTAAAGCAGTTTGAGACTCAGTTTTATCTAAAATTGCATAATTTATCTCATTGAATCATTTATTTAAGTTCAGCATTTGCATTATGACACTCTCACTCATGTGGAAATTAGCATATCCAAGCTGGGAATTCTGGACTAGTTTTTTTACTGCTCACTCTGAATGCAACTGAATTACATTCTAAACATGGAAGATCTAGCCCTGGATAAAAATTACAATTGTGTCACCAAAAGTATGAAGGCCCAGAAAACACAGAATCCATAATTTTCAATTTTGAATATGGAGATTCTGCTTTCCCACTTTTGCTAGCAAATCCATTTATTCCAGGATGTTGCCATATCTGCAACATGTCTGATTCAATCTTATGTTTGAGGTACTTTGAATTGGTTATTTTTATCTGGAAGATTTCAATATAACCATGCCTCCATTGTGTAAACTTTGTCATGTTGCTGATCTATTGTCATTTGGTTTGGGGTGTGCAGAGGTTCAGGAGCCTGAGACTAAAGAAACAGGAACAGAGGAGGTAAATTCAAAGGCAGTGAATGAAGATGCGGAAAAGGAGAAGAAAGAAGGCGACGCAGCAACATGGCAGCCGGGGGATGTCGACTGATTCTTCATACCTACCCATTTGGATGCCAGGGAGCAAACAAGTGTCCACCCATCTCCATACATGTGTTTGTAGTTTTTTTCTTTTCTCAAAAATCTTTTCCCTCCATTTTTTTTCCATTTTTTCATTTTTTGTTGATGGTTACACTGAATCCTTATGCTGTGAAGTGTGCAGGTCTTTCCACCTGCTGGAGGAGGATGGTAGATTGAAAACCCTGCCTCAACTCCATGAGGCATGGGAAACAAAAGTGATCACTGTGTCTATTAGGTTTGGTGCCGTGAAACTTTTTTTTCCTGGATGATAGAGTAAAGTGACTTCTTCCCTCATTTACTGCCTATATTTATTTTTTTATCATGGACAGTTTTGCCAATGAATTCAATTGGTTTACCATGAGAACCATGATGATGGTGCTATTACACACTTTCTCAACACTTTCTGACTTGACAATTCTAATGTGCTCTGAGCTTTAGCCCCACTTGTGATGGTTATCAGGTTCAAGGTTTTAAATGGTATCCTCTTCATTTGACCCTTACCTGGACTGCTATGGTTGGATCTGCAGCTCATGGAATTCAGGTCTGCATGTTCCTGATCATATCCCCTTCAGTACAGGGGTTTCTTGTTGCTGTTTTGTGCTTTTGGCACAAACTTAGCCACTGGTTCTGCTTGCATGCTTAATCGTCATAGCAGTATTTAAAAGTAATACATGCACAGCTAAGGCTCCCAAGCAAGCTTAGTCTATCCTCCTGGTTCCCTGGATGGTACCAAGGCAGCAATGATCTTGCCAGATAATTGAGAGGATCACCACATTTGTTATCCTGGTTGGCCAGCTTCTCTGTAGGTCACATCTGCAAGAAGGCAAGCATTCAGGTCCACCATCTGCAGTGTTCTGCGTCACATTGATAAAGATTTCTGCAGTCATCTGGTGATACATTAACAGTAAATAGAATTTATTTTTGCCTGTCCCTTTTTTATTTATTAATACTGGGCCATCGATGGGTGCCATCCATAAATGTCCCATCAGGCCTTGGCATCATCCAATAGAACATGACTCAAAATTGAGTTATTTTTCAAGATGGACACTTAAATTAACCCATTTTTGGGGGGTTTTATTTTTCTGCCATGTACACTCATTGATGGAATATTTGTAAAAGTATGCATGCCATCTAAATGCAGGGATACAAATAGCTTTTTATGCTCAAGTTTCCATTAGTGGGAAGTCTTTTTGATCAATATGTTTTATAGTAAATTATTCTAAGGTAAATAGTCCACAAGGCATTCCTTACCCTCGTGTATTCAAAGACGGCTAACTGCTGTCCCATACAACACTGTGGATGTCCTAGAGTGATCCTATGGCTTTTTGGGTGGCTCTTCGATCTCACTCTGATGATGGCATCATTCCCCATAGTAATTAAGAGGAAGTCCAGCACTTAATGTCCATGCTTAAATGGAAGACATTTATGACAGAAACTCCAGCTGATATGTTTTATTGGTGAACTGTTTTCCAACTATGCATTTCTAGTCAACATACTTAAGTTTAATTATTTCTCGAGTTTTCGATGCTTTCCATGGTTTGAAAATACAAATTTTTAAATTCTGGAATTTTAGATTTGTTCTCAAATGGATGTAAGGGAAAACCACCCAAGTTCAGACACTCTAACGTTTATTATTTATGACGGATTCGCGAGGTCGTCATCAAGAGTTCTTAACCCAAGATGACCATGTTAATAAGCGAAAGAGCCACGATCTGAGCACGATTTCGAAACATCGAACCGAAATGAATCTCACGACAGGGCATATTGAAAGAAACGTGCGGAGACGACCTTACTCGTGAAACGCTACTTGGTATTGTTAATTCTGTGAGCAGGTTTCCGCCTTACTTCTGGTGTGTTCGAACTGCTTTTTTTTTCGCGTTTAAGTTCGGACGCTCACGTAATAAGAATTATTGGAAGCTATAAGGTTTCCAATGTCATCTTTATCGCACTCGTACCTGCTCATATTGTGCTGTTGGACGCAAAAAGTAGAGTATTTGGGTTGAACCATTAAGGCGTAACTCTCCGAACATTGGTTTTACCCTAGCTGATTCTGCAATTCTTTTATACCAGGTGAGATAATGTTAAAAAAGCGCCGCTCTTGAGATTTTATTTTGGAGTTCGTGAGGTAGCACGGCAAAGTTTTTTTTTTTTACAACGACTTCTACGTATCCTTTACACGTACTAAATTTCTTATTCATTTTCCTTAATCCATTTTAGAACATGAGCGAAACCGCGAAGGCAACTCGATATTTTTTGCGCGCGCGAGGAAACGTATCGACGGGAGAGAGTGCTCGAGCGCGCCAATCTGAGGGCCAGAGCTCCGCCGTCTGCGCGTGAAAATGTTGATGGATGGGGTGGGGCAAAGATTTGCCCCGGCAAGGAGATATCGGCGTATGCGAGAGACTGGTTCGTCTGAGAGGGAGACTAGCCGGGACTGAAGAGCGCTAATGTGGCAAAAAAAAAAATTTTTTTTTTTTCAAGATGATGATCGTGGGATGAAAAATTCTCTTCTGGGAAATTGCCAGACGTGAGGACGAGTCAGCGATCTGCTCAGCAGATTCTGAAGTACAGAGAAAAAAAACCCTTTATAAATAAATTTAATTCCTAGTCATTAGGGCTGGCCCTCCCGTCAGCGTCCAGGTGCGAGCGACAAATAAAATTGCAGTTGTTTTTGTAAAATCATTCATGCGCGAAAACGGCCAGAGTTAAATGGTCAAATTTTTCGGATGCTCAAAGGTTGCCTTGACGAATGTATGAAGGAAATTTGTTGTGCTAGCTGTTTCAGAGGCGCCAAGTTTTTTTTTTTTGCCTTACCCGATATATGTAACAAATTTGTACTCAATAACTTATACTCAATGACCAGTTGTCCATGTTTGTCGAAGTGACATGATGACATTTTTTTACTTACAATTTATACATCAGGTAGCTCCATTATGCTGCTATCTAACAAGTGGTTTTCGAGAAATTAATACGATCCAGGACGTATAGCTCAATCAGTAACCACTTTGGACGTGATATCGCCGTCCACAACACGGGAGAGCCAATAAGTAGACGACCTCACATTCACATCCATCGGTGACAAGCCGATTAATGGCCATAAGTGTTGTATAGAGCTGATGGAAAAGTAAATTGTCTGCAATAGTGTCGTGGATATATCCGACTGAAAGGATGCCTGCAGAAGTTGAATAAGAATTCTCACCTTGAAATGCATATACCCTTCTCCTTGTATCAGATGATGACTTCACTGGGCCATTCCTGATCATGGCCATGTTTCGTGAAGTATTCAATTTTGCGCAGCTTGAGGTGGCCCAGTGGTTCCCTGGCCACATGCACAAAGGTGAGTTTTCACCCATGAGAGGTGTGCTTATTTCAAACTTTTGGCAAAGATATGAATAGGAACATTATATTGATGGCTCTCAATGTTTCATTTGATAGAATGCATTGGCATCAAACCATCAACATCCAAAATGAAGGAATGCTCAGAGTTAGAAAGGTCATCAATGAGCAATAAAGGTGTCTAATGTCACCTTTTTTGCAAGTTTCCCGTAGCTGCCTCGCATTTAGTTGCATTTTATGGCCTTGAGCCTGTTCCTATTAGTCACTCTTATTTACCCCAATCCCATGAGAATTGATCTTAACCCTTTCACCACTGTGCACGAGTAGACTTGTGGACCAAGTATGCCGTCTGCATTGCCAAACCAGAGAATACTTGTTTTCAGATTTGTGCTCACCATGTCTTTTGGAGAAAAAAATCTGGCTGGGGGGAGTGGTCACTTCTTTAAAAACATGGCAATGAAAGGGTTAAGATTCTGAGAAATGGAATCTCAGCTGCAATCCTGACACCTCCTAACCTTTAGTTTCTTGGAAAAAAAAGTGTATTATAGAATCCTCTTGCTCGGGACTGTAGGCCATTTAGATACCCCCATCAGCTGGCCTCTTTTTATGTGAAATTCAATGAAAATGAAGCAAAGGCTGTGTAAAAATATTTAATATAACATATCAGTATTTTAGTGTTTTTAGCTCATTTGCAACACTATTGAATAGTCCTACTGACAAATCTTTGCAACGTATTATGGAGTTTTCAATTTGTTTTCTGTAGCCTTGTCTCTAGAAATTAACATTTGGATTTTGTCCATTGCTCAATTGTGACCTTGAAAGTACTATCGTTGAACTCGTGTCTTGATTCTTGGATCCTACTCATGTAAGGTTAAACAAGGTTTACACTATTGAGTTGTTGTTAGATTGTATTGAAACTGTTTTTGGATTGAATTCATCCATTACCCTATTAGTTAGGGGACAACAGAAAGTACAGTCTCCAGGGGATCCACTTTATCCGATGATCCATGAAACCAACTATGTGGAAGATGGAAAGATGTCACTGGCTGCAATAGATGAAAGCACTTCCATGGGGGTGGATATATCCACCCCCATGGAAGTCATATATGACTTCATTCCAAAAACAGTGAAGAACTAGTTATCCCCTGGAATTGTATGAAAAGTTGATTTCATCTCAGAAGCACCGGTTGGCCTTAGAAACATGTAATAGTATAAATAAATGCATTTGCAATGTAGGTATTGTAGACTGATAGTCTGTCCTTTGGAAGACAATGATTGGGTAGCCTTAAACAGGGTAGATCAGAGAGGCCTCTTTTGCCCCTTTTTTTCTGGTAAAGAGTATTCTACACATCCTTTTGCAACATTGCAAAAGATGGAAACTTCATACATTATGTTCATAGAGATGAATTTGATTTACTGACTTCATTCCATTGGTATGTATTTCACCTACATTTTAATATAGCATATGTGAGTAAAGGAGATATTGGACATAACCTCAATGCAACTTTCAGTGGGAACACAAAGATAATTTTTTTCTTTTTTAGATGTAGATGGTGAAGATTGACTCCCACAAAGTATCAGCTATACAAATATAATGCAAATAGCAGAAAATGGGGAGGATGAAATGACAAATTTTAAAGGCAAACTCTGCTACAGATCACTGTTATTTCAAAACTGTATATTTTAGTGATCTTTGCATGAACTTAAATGAGTATCTTATATCCTGTTTTGAGAATGTTTTTATGTTGTTGTTTTAAGGAAACTACAAGTTGTTGATTCTCTCATTCTCACAGGGCTCATTCAAATGCAGAAGCATCTGAAGTCAGTGGACTGCATCATTGAAGTTCACGATGCAAGGGTATCCTTTTTGCAGATTGATGCGTAGTTCAATCTGGTACATTATTAAGCATCGCATACATTCCACAGCCATGGCTAAAAGTAAATTTGAGTATGTGCGGAACTTTGAAGAAGATGATTGTTGTCTGCCCAACTGCTACATCATCATTCGTATTGATGGCAAGAATTTTCATCGCTTCTCTGATGAGCATGCATTCCAAAAACCCAATGATGAACGAGCTCTCATGCTGATGAATGCAGCTGCTTGTACTGTCATCAAGGACTTCAAGCCTGAAATCCTCATGGGCTATGGACAGAGTGATGAATATAGTTTTGTCTTCAAGAAGTCCACCTCCATCTACAAGCGACGGAAGTTCAAACTGCTGACCAATGTCCTTAGCTTGTTCTCATCTGCATATGTGTTTCACTGGAAATCTCATTTCCCTCACACTAAAATGAAGTATCCACCCTCATTTGATGGAAGAGTGGTGCTGTATCCAAGCCTGGAAAACCTTCGAGACTACATGAGCTGGCGGCAAGCTGACTGCCACATCAACAACCTCTACAACACTGTCTTTTGGGCCTTGGTTTTGAAAGGAGGTTTGGTTCCTCGTGAGGCACAAGAGCGTCTTCGTGGCACTGTGTCATCTGACAAGCATGAGATTCTTTTCTCAGAATTTGCCATCAACTATAACAATGAGCCAGAACTCTTTCGAAAGGGTTCTGTCATCTACCCGCAATGCTCTGGTGGTAGTGAATCATGGAATCTCAAAGTAGTACATCAAGACATCATTGGCAATGCTTTCTGGGCAGAAAATTCTACTCTATTGGAAAAATGAAAATTACTTGGCATGTTCAAGGCACACAACATTGGAGTGACATCGGACTGCAATACCTGAGAGACAGAAAAGATATGCTGAGGTGGTCCAGTTAGGAAGTTGATTTTTCAAAAGTTTGAAGAAGGGTGCATTGGTGTTTCATCTATGTTGAGGCTTTTGAATTCATGATAAGGGATGGCACCAATGTTTTTTCCCTTTGTTTTCACTTTTGCTTCAGTGAAACTGAAGGTTCTGAAATTGAGTAATAAAAAAGAAAAATCCACAACACCACATGAAAATTTGATTCATTCCTCATTTTTGTAGCTTTTTTACAGTTGAATAGAGGAATATTTGTCTCCAGGAATGAGCAACTGTGTCAAAAGCATGTGTACTTCCACTTTCAAGTTTCTTTTAGGGAGTGTTGTAAATTGGTCTAGTCATTGTGTTGTTTGAGATTCTCAAGAATTGGAGCAAACATGGGAAGTACAGGATGAGGTGTAAATTGTCCCTTTGAGGTGTAAATTTTATTTGAGCTCCTAGAGTGTTTTGGGGGAAAAAAAATTTGGTGTACATTGCTCATCAATTGAAGTGGATATTTTGAATTTTGGATATTTGGGTATTTTCTGCTGTTACCTGTTGAATAAATGTGTCAAAACAGAATAAATGTTCTTAATTTGCAATTCTGTAGAAATGTAAATAATATGTTGAAAGGAATTTCCTGTCATTCATTGCGCAAATAAAATGCATGGAAGTTAATTTTAAGCAAAAAAATTTTAAATATCCACTTAAATTGATGTGCAGTGTATCTTGAAAGCTTTCGATCACTATATAGTACTAAAATATTGCTTGTAGCATGTGAAAGGCAAGAAAAGCAGCAAACTCAAAAAGGGTTATTTACACTAAACTTTAAAATTTTTTAAAGTGTGTTATGCATGTAATTATGGGCATTTTCTCAAAGGGCAGAAGTGGAAGTTACTCTGAGGTTGAGTTTAATATTCATGGCCAACAATGCTAAGCTACCTTCGTTAACCAATAATGTAATGTGCTCATGTTATCTTGGAAAAGTAATTATTGCCTGACGTGGATTGAGGCATTACCAATTGCAATTTTTAAAGAACTTTTTTTTTCATTTTTGCTTCCATTGTTATTCAAAGGTGGAAGTTTAAAAAAAATGGATGGGGAATGCCTTGAAAGGTTAAAGTAGATAGTATAGTTCCCTGACTCAAAGAGCATCGGGGACATATCTTTGCGTGTTCACATTTCTCTTGTACCTGACTACACTTGCATTTGTAGAATCTGAACTTTAATATTTTCTGCATCACACCATAAACAACTTCTGTTTTGGAATATTTCATAGTTTGGACAGGCAGCATTGTTTGTAATATCCTTGATGCATTCGAAACTCAAGATCCCATTCTCAGGAAGAAACCCAGAATTTTCCAGGAGGGTCACTGCAGTGAAGCCACATTTACTTGTACTCAACAAAGTTGACCTCATTCCAAAGCATGTGCGACCCAAAATTGAGGAGAGGCTCCAATCTCAAGGATCTCGTGTTCTCTTCACAACAAACAGAAGCCAAGGAACTAAAGACAGCATGAGCAAGGTTTGAGCCCATCAATGTCCATCTTTGTGGTTCTGTCAAAAAAGAGGTAGCATTTTTTCAATGGCTGTCATGGCTTACTTTCTTGGTCAGATCCTGCCAACAGTGAAAGAGCTGATAGAAGGATCTGAAAGATACAACAGAACCTTCTCAATAGATTATTCTATCATGGTGATAGGCATTCCGAATGTTGGGAAGTCCACCATCATCAATGCTCTTCGCCGTTTCCACTCTCATCGAGGTCAGGTGCTTGTATGGAGTATACATTTAATATTGAGGGTTGCTCATACCAGGATATCTTTCGTGAACAAGGAAATGATTCTCATTGATGTTATCCCAGATGGAGGAGCCAGAGTGGGAAAACTTGCTGGAGTGACCCGAGGAGTGTCCCGACTGAAAATCCAGGAAAATCCTCCCATATACCTCCTTGACACTCCTGGCATCATGTCTCCTCAAATAGCCACTGTTGAGACTGGCCTCCGCCTTGCACTCTGTGGTAAGCATCTGTTAACATGCAAGGCTACTTTATGCTTGAGATCAAGAAAAATTGATTTGAAATGGAACTTTTGGAATGGAATTGCACCTAACTTTTTCAAAAGAAAGAGATTGATATATTTTGCAAGTGCCCATCATAACTGTAAGCTGTCTATATTAGCAAAGAAGTTTGGCCAGCTTTCATTGAGACCATATTGTTATTGGCATTTGGGTAAGGATTTGGCTGAAATACAGAAGTCAAGTTATTAATGCTAGATGCATGAATACACTTCAGATAGTCTTATCCTTTGCCCTACTTTGTGCACCATGAATTTCTACAAAATGGATGTTTTTCATACTCTTCATAATGGCAACAGTACTGTCTTATTCAATTTTCTGCACTCAGTATAATATAATTGCCTTCTGCAAATGAGATGCCCTGATATCATTGGCCAATGTTCATACATTTTTTTTATGCAGCCACCTTGAGTGATCATCGAACTGATCCAGTTGTTGTGGCAGATTACCTCCTTTTCCTCCTGAACAAACAAGGCAACACCAGGTAACATGAGGCCTCCATCACAGAATTTTCACACTTATTTTTTCTTTCCTTTTGGCATGCCTAAACCCTCCCTCACTCTATGTTTTAAGCAAATATTTATTTTAGTTTTGTGGACTGAAATAGGTTCTAAAGCATGAACATGACTTTTAAGCATATAAAATATTTTTTTTTTATGAAATAAAAAACATTTATTGAAAGTCATTCTTGAGTTTCATATTTAAAATTTTAAGGAATACAATGGTTTTTTTTTTCATTATATGAAGTCATGCAACTTCTATAATTCTGCTAGCAAGTCATCATGTTCCTTTTCTATTGTGTTTCTTGACATTACTTGACATCCTTTGCCTGTAATCAAACCTAGTAAGTCTGGAAGAAATTATTTGAAAAGAATTTTGGAAAGTTCTCTCTTCAAGTTTTCAAAAACATCTAAGTTTCCCCTAGTGTCAGTTGCAGCTACAACTTGGAGCACCTAGAGCACATCCCAAGAAAATTTTCTATACAGAATGAGGATTATTCTTGAAATCAGTGTCTCCAAATGGAACCTTTTGACATGCAAGGGTAAATGATACCATCAATGCTGTTTGTCTCTATGTAGGTATGTGTCATACTTGAATCTGGAAGAACCATGTGATGATATCCAGAAGGTGCTGAAGTCTGTGGCTGCTAACAAGAACTTTTACCAGACCATAGGAATGACAACTGGTATGTATTGTGTGTTTCCATACAAAGTTTTCAGAGTGAATTAGAAGAGGTGTGACATTGCTATCAATTTTCTTGCAACAGGGAGATACGAGAAATTGCCTCATTTGGAGCAGGCAGCACATTACGTGGTGAGGTCTTTCCGTGAGGGATCTTTGGGGAAAGTATTTTTGGACTCTGACTTCCTGGAACGCAATATGGATGAAGCAAGTTCCAGTCAACGGACGTGAAATGTGGTTCCTCGGGTAGTGATTCCCAAATGTCGCATTTGTGGAAAAGTGGTAATTTGGTGCAGATGGGTTTGTGGAAAGTTGTGAGTGCAGAAATTAAGCAATAAATGAATTATTTTACTGTATACCCTTGGTTTTGAAGGTCAGTTCTCAGTTGAGTCCCCTCAAGGCAACTCCCAGTCATTTCAACTTGGTCAAATCCCACAAATGATTTGCTCCCACATGGAAAATGTCTCTATTTTACTTAATAATTGGTATTACCTCAATCCGTGCTGTCTGTCATTCATGTCGTGCTGGTAGCCAATTCACAACAGGGCTGTTGAAAGTCTGCATGTAAGCAGTGCCAAAATGAGATCTTAGGAGCAATTTCAACAAGTTGTTAAGGTGCTTCATCCATGGAGGGCAATTGGGATTCTTACCATGCATCAACTTGATGTATGAAGCTGATACATTGCATTCCATTACCCTCCATGTCATCCTGGCACTGCCTTGCAGTTAAACTCTCAAAAACGGCCCATTATCGGCTTGAGGGAAAGAGAAAATAGAACTGGTGCCTTCATCCTAATTCCTCGGGTATTTGGCAAGTTTTCTCACCATTGCCCCATCTGACGACCTCAAAACTTTAATCGATTTCATGGTATGCTAGTACGAGCTTATGCACCAAATTTCATCAAGTTCGCTTAACCCTCTTGGTTGGGCTTTTTTTTGGCGATGAGTTCATAGAATTCATAGATCATAGATGAGTTCACTTTCTTTTCCTTTTATTTATTTTTTCTATTTAAAAATGAAAAAAAAAATACTGATAAAGCGTGGCCCTTCGATCAGCAACAGCGCAAGCTGATTCATGCCCCTGACGAGACTCCTGCACAGCTTCAGTTGGTTCATCTAGGTCGCTTTAGCTGTCACTCTCCGTTCATTCCTGATCGATATAACATTGTCATTAGTCGTGATAATTTTCGTGATTCCGTGTGACACAATTCGCAATTCAATCCTCAACAGACTGGATCCACTCTGATGTGAACACTGTCATCAATCACTGATCAATTAAATTTAGAAATATCGTTTTTGGAGTGTAAAAAAGTCCTCCCGAGATGAAGAAGGCACAAGCAGACACGAACGAACACTCGGGAATCGAGACCTCGACTGTGGAGGCATCCTTCATGCACGTTGTCCCTGGAATCTGTACGCGCCAATGAGAAGTCGCGACCTGACGTCACTGATCACGTGATACGAGGGAGGAAGAGAACCAACGGTTGGAGAAAACAGGCAGGTACGAGAGTATTTCCGCCCAAAGACAGAAAACAACGGACCAATCACAGCCCGCCCCGTGCAACTTCACTCCATCATGCGTCTGCTGCGAAGTTCGGAAGAGTACAGTATGTGAAATCGGCAATGGAGATTGTACGATGCGAATTGTCTTGTAACGAATGCCCTAGGCCTAACATTTCGAAGGGTATAAGAAGTAGAGCTGCCTGTGTCTTAACGTTAGACCGGGCATCCTCTAGCTCTCGTCACTTCGCCTAGTCGACCTGGAATTTCCTCGCAACGAGTACGTTGTCGTTAATGGCTTGTTTTCGTGACTGCATCGAGTGGAGGAGTGATTGCAAACGCGTAACGTAGCACGTGTCTTGGAAAAGTTTGGCTCGTGACTTCGTTCTGTTTACCGCCTGTTAATCGTACATCGCTGAAAGTGGGTCAACAAAGGCGCAAAAAACCCAAGGAAAGGCATAAGAAAGTCGGGAAGGTTGGAGAAGGCTCTCGTGAGACGCTCGTCCCTGCGTTTTCTCCTCGCTTCATGAAACAGAAAGCAAGTTTCTCGGCTGTACTTCACGTGAGTTCCTTCTCTCCTTGCTTCGTCAGTGAGGTTTTTCAACGTTTTCCGCCGGTGACCAATACTTCCCCACTTGGCTGATGCTCGGGGGGAAGAGGGGAAGAGGGGGGGGAGGGGGGGAAAGTACGGATGGGGACGCCGTTTGGTCTGGGATTGGGGCAGGGATGTCAAACTGGCGACCCGCGAAGTCCTCTTCAACATTGCTACGAATTTCAACTTTCACACTAAAAATGTGGTGAGACTAATCTGTGTGGCCCCCAACCTATCCGGCCCTAGGCCAAATCGAGTTTGACACCCCTGGATTAGGGTAATAATCCCAAAGGGGGGGGGGGGCTAAACTCTCTTCTTCCTCCTCCTCCCCCCTCCCTCCGGCGATCTCACACAACTCATTACGGAATCGTAATTGAAAATATTGGGACAATCGGAACAATATAATGCATATACGTAAAATGCATTGCTTCGCCAGACCATCGTAGGAACCGTCATAATGTGTTACATCCCAGTTACCGTTAGGGCTGAAAGTACTTTTTCGCCTAGTGTCACGTGTCACGCTGCTCATCATCACGTGTCACGCTGCTCATCATCAAAGGTCCGAGATGTTTGCAAATCGCGGGTCGAGACAAGTCGAGTTTCCTCCGAGACGCAAAAGCGGCCTCTGCCGTTCCGGTTCGTCCGACATCTCGGAGCGAAGCCAGAAGCGATTTTATCGCCCGCCTGCTCTCAAGAGGAAAGTGATGGATTCTAATCTCCTCGCAGAGAAACTTAAACTCTCGGAGCTTAGCGGGAATTCTGATTTTTTTTATGATTACGTTTTAGGAGTCGTCTTGAATTTGGATAAATCCGGGTGAGCTTCCATTTATTTGACAAACATTCATTTTTGAGTTCATATTTTCAGGGAAACCTTCCACCCCAGCCTGGAACCCAATGAATCATCTGACTCGTAACTGATGAGAAATAACAAAACGGCCTTGTTCATATTCTGAGCGCTCGAATGGAGGGAATCAATCGCCAATAATAAAAATAATAATAAAAATTCAGAGGATTCCGCAGCAAGAGTCATCTCGAATCGGCGGAACAGGCGGCAGAAGCCCCGGATCAGGCTCCTGGTAATCCCCGTCGAGATAGAGCCGGATTACGTAGATCCAGTGTTCGACGACGCCCTGGCGTGAAACTCGGGGCGTGAAACGGACCGCTTCACGCCCCGAGTCGGAGGCGTGAGTCGCCTCGGGACCCATTTTTTCTCTCTCGCCACCTGCAATGTCCATTTTTCCATCTTCAGGGTCTGAATTCTCGCTCGAGGATCACATTTCCCATACGATAAGGAGATTCCATGTCGCTTCCTCGACATTCCCCTGGAAGGCCATGTTGGAACCCTTAACGATGGATAAATATCAGTGACGCGTCTAGGATTTTCACAGCCCTAAAACCCCTCTAGACGCGTCCCTGATGAAAATAAAGGAAAGCAAGGGCAGCAACGAGCCGCTGGAGCTCCAGTTTACCAAACATGGTAACCTTGGCCTGACCCTTTGGTAACCTTTGCCTGACCCTTTGGTAACCTTTGCCTGACCCTTTGGTAACCTTGGCCTGACCCTTGATGAGCGGAGGAC
This sequence comes from Darwinula stevensoni, assembly GCA_905338385.1. Classification (NCBI taxonomy): domain Eukaryota; kingdom Metazoa; phylum Arthropoda; class Ostracoda; order Podocopida; family Darwinulidae; genus Darwinula; species Darwinula stevensoni. The sequence continues at coordinate 186,718 of CAJPEV010000085.1, forward strand.
CCGCAGTCTCCCTGGAGGCATCCAGACGGGAAATAAGGAAATCTGTTCATTGCCTTGTTCTATTTTGTCTCCTCCTTTTCGCTGCACGCATTTAAAGCCTTATGAAGAAATACTGCATATAAAGAAAGAAAAGCACTTTCTCAGTGTAAGCCTAATTCTTGCTCCTCTATCGCCATGGCCCCGCAACCACAGTTTCCCGTATGAATCCGGAACGAAGGTCAGAACCATTTCTTTCAGCATTAGCACAGTCGTCTCCCAGGTTTTCCCTCTCTCTTCGGGGAAAAATCGACTGGCAGGTTTCGGCCGAGAATGTATGAGCGTACGCCACGCAATAAATCACCAAGATGATTCTCGGAATGGAAAGAAACCGTTCCGACCGGGACTGTTCGTATCGGTCATTTAAGAAGATAGCAGCATTCCCTCGTGTACAAGCTGGGATTCATATAATGGGATAATTACTGTCTGAAAAAAAAAAATAATGCAAATTTTTTTTTTCTTCAGGCGTTTAGTCTGGAACAAGGAAGAGAGGGGAAATCAGAAAAAGGAAGAATTTTCCTTCCAATTTCAAGGGTCAGAAGTGCAAAAACTCGCTGCCGACTTTGCAATCTCTCAGAGAATTTTTGGAACTTTCAACCTTGCCAAAAAAAAAACTAGTGCATTTAGCTTAAATAATGAACCCTTCTAAAACAGGCAAATATTGTGGCTGCTGTTGCATTATATCTACCACAGATTTCACCACTCAAATCCGCGTCCTTTCCCCCCCCCCCCCCCCCCCCCCCCCCCCCCCCCCCCNCCCCCCCCCCCGCGCCCCCCCCCCCCCCCCCCCCCCCCCCCGACAAGGAGCGGGAGACTGAAGAAAATACGAGCAGGAAGCAGCGACTGCGACAGACCAGAGTGCATCCGCATGACCGAGGTCTCGGCGCTGATCAGCTTGGCCCCGGTGACCCTCATCCACGCCGCGATTCGCTCCCGCGTCTTGGACATGCCCTCGTATTCCAGCGATCGATAGCAGCCGCCTGCAAAGAAAACAAGAGAGCCAATCACGTATTCGTAAGCTTCTGGCGTAATTTGTAAGCGTTACTCAGTTTTGGTAGCGTCACAATCTAACGTAACTGATCCCAAAAGGCAATTCTTTTGGCTGCAAAATGTTTTCAACTCGAGAAAATGCTGATGGATAACGAGTAGCAACTGAGATCCTTTGCAATTTCTCGACATCGAAGAAAGCAACGAATCTCTTCAGAGTTATTAATCACCGCCGCCCATTACCTCGATCGAGCTGAACCGGAACGAAGGTCCGACATGCGACGGCGCGGGGGACGAGAGGAGCCTCCGCCGCCCCGACGTACGCCACGCGGAGCATGCGCACGCACTGAGTCGTGACATCCCCACGCCCCGCGTAGAAAGTCCTCCGAGTGTCCACTTCGCCCGACTCGAGTTCGTATTCCAGGCTCTGAACGTTGGTGATCCGGACGCTGCTCTGACCCTGGTACCAGGCCGACATCCTCCCGACTAGGCTGCTGAATTTCTCGCCCTTAGGAAGCCTGGAGCATTCAATCGAACCGCATGGATTCCCACCGCGAACCGACATCGCACCGACGTTTTCAGTACCTGGAAACATCGCCGCTTCCTTCGCACAAGGGACCGAAATCGACGAGCCCGATCTCTTCCCCTTTCCCGATCCCCGCCTCGTAGAAGATCCGAATGACGAACACAAAGTGCTTTTTCTCGACCGCCCCCTCGACCCGGAAGGATTGATCTGGATCCAGCTCGCCCGTGTAAGTCCCCAGCTTCATCTCCTGTTTCGAAGAATTATTTGATGACGGATTTAAATAATTTATTTATAATTTATTTTCCCTCGATCTCGTCGAATGGAACAGGCGAAGCTGCTTTTCCTTTTCCTAGTAATCGTTTAGAATTATTTTAAATCGGTACCAAATTCAAGGGCAACACGTGTGAGTGATTGAAGCTTTTTATTTCAAATTTGAATTGAATTAAATCAATTTCTCGTCATTCTGCATCTTTCTGAATTTATTAGTCCTCAGGTGACATACTTTAGGTTTAGCTTCAGGAAGAAAAAAAAAAATCCTTATCAATAGGCTTTGGTAGCGCTCATTACCTTTCTTCAATCCCTTCCGGCGACAAAATTCAACCGTCTCGTATTCCTCTCAGAGAGCATCAACGAAATTCGGCATACTTCCTCCTCTCTCAACACAGAATCTCTCTAGCAAATTTGAAGCTCCATGTGGATGTGGAGATCACTGAATCTGGCTTTTCGGAGATGTGAATTTCGTTTCAGTATTTTTTTTTCTCCCCCCTTGCGTAGCCACTCCTGGGAAGTTTTCGGAGGAAAGAGACCTACCAAACGAAAGATATTGACTTGTAGGTGACGAAAAGTGCCCAATTTACTACTTCCAGCGCACCATTTCGCCATTAAAAAAAAAAAGAAATATGCCAGATTCATGACCTTTTTGGCCTTAGTATCGGTGTCTGGATCTTCTCTTTTTTAATTGAGGTAGTTTTAAGTCGAGTTCATTAGGTGAGCTGAGATTGAAATGATGGCTAGCAGTGGCCGATCGATTTGGTGGGAGATATCCCATTCGGACATCCGTAAATCAACAGAATGGCGCCCACGTTGTATTCCATTCTTCCTAGAGGAATTTTCTTCTCAGAACTCATCGAGACCAAAGAGAGTATATAGATGTCTCTGGGGAGGTCTTCGCTGCTTCAAGAGGTGCAAGTGCCTCCCGCCATGCAGGAGGGAATGAATAGCATGTTGGGGGTGTGTGCCGGCATGAGGGGCCTCCGAGCATGGGGCTCGGGGCAGGTTGCCTCTTTTGCCCTTCCTTCTCAATGGATGGCCCTGCTACCAACTTCCTCGTGCGACTCCAGTCCTCTCTCTTAATGGTCGAGACGGCTCGAGCAACTCTAGATAGGTCTAACGTTCCTCATCCGCACTGAAATAGTTCATGAAACTCGAAATAGATCTCTAATCGGTCTAACGTTACACATACTCTCTTAAAAGGGCCACGAGAGAGTGAATCGGCCTGCGTTTGGCCTAACGTTACACGTCCTCGACGAGATCTCAAAGACCAGGGATTATTCCATATTGCCTATTTGGCCCAGTCAATAGAGGATTGAGTTTCTTTATGCCTAGGCCTAACTTGGGCCTGTAGAGAAGGAGGGGGGGGGGGGGGGGGGGGGGGGGGGGGTGTAGAAAGGAAAAGCCCTTGAAAAAACCTTCCCAACATTTGAGCAACGTTGACGTTTTGGACATTTACACATGGATGCAGCATTCAACATCAACATTTCCTAAACGTTGCTGGAACATCTTGTGTTACTTGGGAAGCGTTTAGAAGTGCTGGGACTGTAGATAACCAAAGGAATAGATAATGTCGAGTGCGGTAGGTTCTTCCAGTTCGATGACGGCAAGAGAACGAGAGGACTTCGACTCGAATTGCGCAAACCGCAGGTGCGGCTCAGGTCGAGACAGGACTTCTTCGTTTGTAGAGTGGTGAACGCGTGGAATGCGTTAGACGACGAAGTGGCTGGAAGAAACTAGATGCTTTTATGGACAAGCGAGAATGGGGGGCAATGTTGACTTAACTATTTTATGGTTGGTGGTACAGAAATTGTACCACCATTTTTTTATGTAGTGAAGCATGGTGGTTTATTTCCAGAATCACCTGGTATTACTCAAGCATACGTATATTATTGGTTTTTTTTTTCTGGCACATGCAACAAGGGATTTTTTTTCTTCTGGAAATGTTTATGCGTGAAAGAGTTAAGCGACTAGACAGTAAGCAACTTACATATGCCTTTTAAAAAAATCCCCAAAAATACAAACATATTTAGCTGTAAGAGGAGTAAGCATACCCTAAAATAAAGGAACGCTCGACCTCGACACGTGGTAAAAAAATGTGTGTTATCGCCTGTTGATACCACTAAACCACCTTGAACCAAGGCTGTCTGGCCCTTCTTTGCTCTCGTCCCAAACAAATCTCTATGGCCCTGTCTCGTTCCCCTTCTCGCTGGGGCTTTTCTCGGAATTGTGTATTTTTTTCAGTAACTATATAATCCAGCTTGAAGAGAGAAAAAAAGGTTTTTATGACACAACCCAGAGACGAATAGCCTTTTCAGGGTTGTGCTACCAGGGGATCAAGAATCTTTGGCTCTTCGTGCCGACAGATTCGAGCGTGAACGGGGGGATTCAATCCATTTTTGTTGTTGAAGGCTCTCATCTGCATTCTCCGCACTTAATGCCCTGTTGCCCTCGAGTCCTCTCTTGTTAGGAGACGTAATTGTATTTAAATGATATATGCATATCGTGACCTCGGTCATTTTCTCGAACAAAAGAGAAAATAATTAGGAACGTGCCTGGGTTTCGATGGTGATGATCTTCCCCGGGAGCGGGTTCTTCCGCAGCATCCCGTTCGTCTTCTCGACCATGCTGCTGATCGGCTGGAACTTGGGACTCCTCAACGAGGTCCCGTCCACGACGTCGGGGACGAAATTCGCGTGGCCCAGTTGCTGAGGGGGTTCGCGCGGGTCGTTCCGCCGCCGCAGCCACAGTCTCAGACACCTGCGAGCGGGCCGAATGGGAGACAGAACGGGTCGAATAGGAGACGGAACGGGTCGAATAGGAGACAGAACGAGTCGAATAGGAGACAGAATATTTTTTTCCCGAGCAAATTCGACTAGGTGCCTGTTCCTAATCTTCACTCAATCTGAATCTAAACTTGATCTTAAGCGGTAATTCAGCATTGACGTGAGGAATTTTAGATTCAGGTTGAGTTAGCAGGGCGAGAAAACGCCCCAGGAGTACTTTCGTGCATCGGAAGTGCACAAAAAGTGTCGATTGTGTTGTGCCGAAAAAAATTCGCGGAAACCACGGGTCACGCGTTTTCTGCAAACTAATTTATTCTTGTTTTGAGAGATTGCAGCATCTCTCGGAATGCTTCCAGGCAAATGTAGCAAAGCAGAGAAACGCTGTGACCCAGTGGCCTCCTGCGTTTAAAATTAAAAAAATTAAAGCTAGCGGTTTTTTTAAAAATGTATTTCCCAAATATCTCAACCAAATGGCCGTATCGCAACTGAAGGGGCCACATTTTAACTTCCTGGGCTTAGCCGAGCTTAGCCGAGGTGTTAATAATCCTTAGTCAGTTAATAATCCTGCCCCCGGACTTCCGGATAAATAAAGCTCAATATCTGAACCTGATATGACGCACTGAGATGGAGTTACGAAGTCTCTTGTTAGTTTAGATTAGTTTTGACTCAAGTTCGTTCGTTTCGGCTGATTATATTTTGTCTCTGTTCATAATATCCTTTCAATGAAGTGGCGCTAATTAGCGCCGAGCCTCATCTCTGTGGCCCCTCCATTTGCGAAACAGCCTTTTAAGGCACAAACAGCAAAATATTTAAATTGTGAAAGTAAGCCGATCCTCCCAAATGGACATCGTCCTCCACGGGAATATTCTCCTCTCTCCTACCTGATGTAAGCAGCGGGCGTTCGACCTCCGAAGACGGTCATCGTCTCGGTCTCGACGTGGCCCGTCGTCGTCGCGCACTCCACGCCCTCGCACGTCGCTGCCTCGCAGTCGGGGTTCCTCGCGAGCCAGTCGTTCGCTCTTTCTATCAGGGCGCTTGGGGATGCGGGGTAGTCAGATGGTGAGGATGCAGGGTAGTCAGATGGTGAGGATGCGGGAAGTCAGATGGTGAGGATGCGGGAAGTCGGATGGTGGGGATGCGGGGAGTCGGACAGGGTTGGGCTGATTTCAAAACGGCAGTTCGGCTTCAGTTCCACTTTTGCTCTTGTCGACTTCTACAGTATCGCAGAGAAATCCCAACCGGAACTGCGACCAAACTGCAGTCTTGAAATCGGCCTTAGATTCGCTTGCCTTCCGATTCGGACTCACCTGAGGGATTCGTATCTGGGCATGGAGAGGAAGCCGCCGCCTTTCAGGCGTTCGGGGGTGAAATCCACATGCGAAAAATCACCTCGCACTGCCCCGTTCTCCATCACGGAGTTTCCGGGGGTTCGATTCCGTTTTTTTTTCTTCTACGAGGCCTCGAATCCTTGTCGATGCCAGACATCAGCTTTCGTCGTGTTTTGACTCTTCTGAATGCACTCACCTATATCTCTACGGTTGCGATAAGGGAGTTAGAAGAGTGAGAAATCATTCTTATCTTTCGCTTTCATCCAGAAATTTTATGGGGAAATTACTCTGATGGATGATGACGTGGGGCTAATGCAAATACATAATGAGGAATAACATAATGCAAAATAACGTAATGCAGATACATCAGCTCCGTTCCTCCATTCAGCTTATGGATGGAATCATATGGTTTCTGCTCATTTTTTCATTTTCTTCCAATTTCATGTCATTCAGGGCAAGAACATCCCGAGGAAAACATGCCATGCACCTAATGTTTTTCACGCACTCATCTTTTTTTAAGTCACGTGACTCCACGAACGGCTCCTGGTGGTTCGACGTCGTGAGTCGCCTTGCTTGCAAGACCACACAGCAAATATAATAATAATAATAATAATAATTGTGAGTGTAGGTTGCGCAATGGTTGAAAAATGGATGTGCATGCATTTTGGAGGCGCATTCTCACCTCCGCGCGTTCATTCCCTCCCTAGGAGGCTCGCATAGCACTCTTAAGGGTGTGCAGGCTTTCCTTCCTATCAGGTGGGTGCATTTTAGCACCGTCGGGGTTTGCCTTAGTCCTTTCAACTGGAAGTCTGGAGACATTCTGCCGGAGGGATGATCCCCTCGGGCTAATCCTCACCCCAGGGAGTTCTCCGACTGAACTACAAAAACAGGGTCGGATTAAAGTTTCAGGATCCCCCAGGCATAACACCCACCACCCTTGACCCATTCTTGCGAAGGGGGGGGGGGGGGGGGAGGGGGGGGGGGGAGGGGGGTAACCGAAGATGAAATCTTGTCGTCTCCTTGTCTGGTTTTGCATCATATCCAGTGGCTTGGTTCCGAGGCCCATGCATTGCTTGCCTATTCAGTAATCCGATAAGGATGTCACCCTACTGCCTTTTCGCTTTCATTAGGAGAAGCAACTGGATATTCTTGGATAGGTAAAGTTACCATTACCGATGTAAGATGGCACCCCAATCGCCAACCCCGTAAAGAAACTAAGGTACGCCTCTGGGATTTCTTACATAGTGCACCGGATTTTTTTTTTCCTGCTTGCAGCAAAGCGTAATACATTGCAATCCCACGATATTATTATCTAAAGACGAAAATCATCCCAGGGAGACGTCTGTCAAGGAAGACCTAAGGAAGGAAGAAGAGGGATTCCGGCTTCAAAACCAAAAAGTCCGCCAGTGGTTTCCCACTGAGAAGGTAAAGAGAGAAGGCGAACAGTGTACCCAGCGGTTGGTGGGTACACTGTTCTGCTGGGTACACTGGAGGATTCGATAAGAGAAGGAAAACACCGATAGAGGGACCCTAAATATAGATGTCGGTACACAAATGAGAAATATTAATATACAGTATATGCGAATATGTCGTTTTATAACTTTCGTCCGGCACAGTACCCAGCTACATCGGGAACTTAGCAGCTTCACATCAACTGACTCTTATAGTCGATCAGTAGTACTGAATGACTTAGTACTGAATGCATTCTCAACAGTGGAACAGATTTCGTCACTCGTGAAAAGTGGGAATGAATCTCCGAAGGGTGAGGATGGAGAGTGACCACTAATGGAAATCCCGAGGGAATTTTTATTTTTTTTTTACCTGGGGCGATCCCGAAGGGCGTATGTCGCCTATCAAGAAATTGATGTTATCTTGAAAAAAGAGGGTGGCCATGCACACCCTTAAGGCGGCGCAATACCCTCCCTCAAAAAAGAGCTAGGGACGAAGCGTTTCATAGATGTCGTTTAGTGTCTCCCCGCCCCTCAGATTCTCGGGCCAAGGGCGAGGACGAGGGGGTGAAGCATGAGGTGAAGGGCGAGGACGAGGGGGTGGAGCATGAGGTCAAGGGCGAGGACGAGGGGGTGGAGCATGAGGTCAAGGGCGAGGACGAGGGGGTGGAGCATGAGGCCAAGGCCCATCCCGCCTTTCCCTTCCAATCCGAGAAGAACCATACCCTTGTAGATATCGTTTGCCTGAGAACAGTGGTAGCGTTCTAAATCAATTCAGAATTCAGACTCAATAAATCTAATTAAATGTATTTGGATCCTACATATTGGATGGAACCTAGGCATAGCGACCAAGCCGTTTTCTTCTTTCCGTTGACATAGGCCAGGCGGCTGATTGCTACCAATTAGCATCAATTTATAATTTTCCTTCCCAAGTCCGAGAATGAACCCCCTTAATTTTATCACCTAAACCACTATGACATGAAGAGATCTTCCAGCATCTTTCCTTTCTTGTACAAACCAATAATTCATTTCACAGGTACGTCATCTTTTCTCTCGTAAATTAATTGATGAATTGGAAACCCCAACTTCCTCCTGCGTGAAGGTCAGACGATGCAGTACAATACGGTCGGAGAAATGCAAAGAATTCCACGCCGAGAGGGCAGGATGAAAGGCAGGCCCCGAGGGCGATGATGTCATTACCTAAAACAAGATCCTTCAATGACGGTAGTAATTTTTTATTTGTTTAGAAAAAAAATTTTTTAAGAGTAAAAATTCGATATTACTCTTTCTCCCGGACAGGTCTGCCATCTATTTTTTGGAGGCGCAAGCAAACCATTATAAAGGACCTCTATGGCGCCAACTTTTGGCTCAAATATCGTGAAAACGCGCCAAATTTTTTAACATCCGCTTGCAAATATGTAACGGCAGCGACATTCTCCCTGGCATAACCTTGGGATTTTAGAATCGATCTTGCCGTTTTTGAGATACTGAGATCAAGTACTAGTTAGTACTTGGTGCGGTACTTATAAGTAAATAAGATTTGTAAGAATGTTTCATCGGGCCAGTGGGAGTTGGGCCAGCACTGACACATGGTTGGCTTACGGTTGGTCTAAGCCGACTTTTGGTCGGGCATGTCCTGTTGGCCCTTCATCGGGCCAACTTTGGCTCGTTGCCCCAACCAAAAGCCGATTTTTCACAATGGGGAAAATATATTGAAAAAAAAAAAACCGACTAACTGCATCTACAGCATTATGCATCTTGGAGAAATAAGAATGCCTCCTTTGGCCCCCTACTGCTCCTTCATCTGGGAGAGACGAAGGAGCAAGTACCTTACCAGAGTACCTTACACGGGTACACTCCTATCGCCGAGAATTATCCCAATCAATTTTAATGCTAAAGCATCCAGGAGCATGGGAATGCGAGGGCATCCAGGAGCATGGGAATGCTAAAGCATCCAGGAGCATGGGAATGCGAGGGCATCCAGGACCATGGGAATGCGAGGGCATCCATCCTCCCCATCCACGCAACAAGATTTTTCGTTTATTTGAGCGGAAAGGTCGCGTATCTTATCGTGAAAAAAATCGAAAAACCGAATTTCCCGGCTTACTCCAGGGCTGGGAGAAACGTTTCAAGGAATTCGATCATCTTTCCTCCGAGATCCACGCGAGAAACCGCAGGAAAAGTCAAAGGGACACAGGGAACCCATTTCGGTTGAAACCGGGAAGTGATTTCCTACTCCGACCAATTTGGCTCCGTCGCACGCCGGTTTCCGGAACCTTCTCGGCAACATTGGCGAACGATTGGCCGGCCAATTCGCAAGCAGGACATGTTAATTAGATTTAGCATCATTTTAAACGAACGAACGGTCCACGAACTGTCTCTCAGAAAGGAATAGGACCAGGCAATAGGAAATAGGTAATAAGTAATAGGAAAGGTAATAAGTAATGGAGTCTTTTGAAAAAAAAGTTCAATTTTAGAGAATGTCTAGACGGGAAGGCGCTTCCTTTCCCTGCCTCATTGTTACGTGAAGAAAGAAGAAGCGAAGCCGACCCCAAGGCTAAACCAGTTGAAGGACGAAGGGTCTCTCCCCGTCTCTCCCCGTCTCTCCCCGTCTCTCCTTCTCTGTTCCCTTTTCCGGAGATTCCTTCATTGCTTGTATCGTCTCCACTCGGTTCGCGTTTTCCGTGTGTCGTGTCTCCCCCGGCTTCAAAGGAAGATACGCCCTCGTCCAGATCTTGGTACGTGTTTCTCTGTCGTCGCTTCTGCCTGGGAGTTGAGGCGACATTCGACACCTGGTCCGTGAATTCGTCTCTTAGCAGTTCCCGCCCGCGACAGTAGCAAATGATATTTTCCCAATTTCGTTGCTTGCCTCGGACAGACGAAGCGACCGGTTTGAAACGGCTCCTTGCGCCTTCCGTCACTCGCCGCTTCTGTCCTCGAAAACCTCCCAATGAGCATTCGCTGCATCCGAGTCGGCCAGAGCGATTTTGGCAACTCAGGATATATATGTAGTATTTTGCATGCAGGGGGAGGGAATTCAGCACACAACAATTTGACTTGCATGAAGCCGAAAAATGCCCGAAAAAGATTATCCCTAGTGCTAATCCCCATAACGGTAGTTTCGCAAAAAAGTTAATAATAATGGCAATAAAGTTCGGTTTATTCCCTGGCCATTGACATTAGCAAACGCGAATCCATGAATCATTTTTTTTAGTTAATACACTCTCTCTCAAAAAAAAAAAAATAGAACCTTTTCCTATTTGTTAGCTTGGGTTTCGACGAAAGTCACGTGCCTGTTCGCAGAACGACGCGGCGTGCGCTTCGAGCACCTCATCAGAGCGTCAAGCAGAAAAGATTGATGCAGTTATCTTGGTCGTGCACAACGCTGGATTTGGACTAATACAGTCCTGGCCGAACTCCCTCGCTGCTGGCACGCTCTGAATCGCCTGTATTTCAAGAACCGGCGAACGGATATCGTTCTAACTTTGCATGCATGTGCTCATTTGATGCATTAGTCACCCCATAAGGGCGCACAGCGATAGCCCGAACCAATTACGAGCGGCTAAGCATTTAAAAAGGGTCAAACATTTTTTTTTAGAGACAGAGTGTATTTTCGCGGAAACCTTTCACCCCGGCGAAAATCCTGAAAATTCATTGAGTCGTAACTGATGAGAAAACGACAAAAGAGTCTTCTACCTTCTCTCTCTCTCTTCAGGACGCAATGCAAACTCGACACGACTCCTCTCGCACAAAAGCAATGAACTCAAGCGATGCTGCAGCAAGTTTTCTCTCGAATCGGCGGAACAGGCGGCAGAAGCCCCGGATCAGGCTCCTGGTAATCCCCGTCGAGATAGAGCCGGATCACGTTGATCCAGCGTTCCACGACGATGACCCGCTCCTGGTTCGTTTCAAACCCCGGGTTGTTGAAGGTGTAAGTCGCCTCGGGACCCATTTCTCTCTCGCCACCTGGAATGCCCATTTTTTTCACCTGCAAGGTCTGAATTATTGCTCTAGGATGATATTTTTCATTGGGAATTCCATTCTCTTGTTCTTGTATAATGGTGATTCGATTTTTTCAAAAGTGTTGAACAGGAATTAATCATCGTAATTTTAGTAATTTATTTAATTTAGTAATTAATTATATACATTAATTTATTATTATTATAGAATTCAAGATTAAGGATCAACCCCCTTGACCTTCCTTTCTTTTCATAGTAACACCATGAATTCAGATATTTAAAAGTGCGTGAAGAGACCTTGAAAATGACACCACTTTCAGCTCTTTCTGCTAACAAGAACAATTCCTATGGGCACTCAGGAGGTGACTTCACCGAAACCTGTTTTTTTTTTTAATCGAATTTTTAAATTGAATTTTTAAATCGAATTTTTAAATTGAATTTTTAAATTGAATTTTTAAATTGAATTTTTAAATTGAATTTTTAAATCGAATTTTTAAATCGAATTTTTAAATTGAATTTTTAAATTGAATATTTAAATCGAATTTTTAAATCGAATTTTTAAATCGAATTTTTACATTGAATTTTTAAATTGTTGCACCTCCAAAAGTGTTGCAATTTGGCATGGAACATTTTTTCAATGGTCTCTACGAGTTCAAATTTCCATGAAAATCGGAGGGAGTCAGGTTTTTGACCGTGTTGATTTGTCATGAAAGCACAGTTATACAGGAAGCACAGTTTCACCCTGGGAAGACAAGAAATATTTTTAAAATACAAGTAAAATATTGATACATTGTGTCCGAGCAATAGAGGTGCTAAAGTAATCTTGCATAAATTTATTATTATTCGCAGAGAAAAGCTGTAATTTCAAGTATACCCTCTCAATGTTTAAGCTTGTAACATCGTAATTGTTTTTAGTAGGTAATTATTATTTTCTGCTACAGGGTGAGATTGCAAATTAAATCCCCGCCCCGCAAAAGTAGGCTGCTTTAGTGAAATTTGCCCACGAAACTGGATGGATAATCAGTGTTCAACGGAAATTCCATATCGAGTTCAGGAAAAATTTCCTATTCTCCTAAAATATCCTTGAATTCGTGTTGAATCGCGCACAGATGATCCACCCAGTTTCGTGCGGTAATCTCACTGAAGCAGCCTCCTCTTGGGCATTTATTTCACAGTATCGCAACTTGAAAAATACCTATCAAAAACGATTTCAGAGATACAAACTTAAAGTGACATGCACTAGACTTTCTAACGTAAACTAATTCGATCTCAAAATGGAATCTAGGAATCGATTTGACAGATAATATTCCCACAGACGCCAATTTTGTAACCAGATCACTTTGGAATGCATGTCACCCTAAGACAGTTGATAGTTCTATTATTAATGATCTCATTCCTCTATTGCGAATAATGACACGAGAGATTACTTTAGCACCATTATTTCTCGGGGAGCCGCGACTGCGACAGACCAGAGTGCATCCGCATGGCCGAGGTCTCGGCGCCCATCAGCTTGGCGCCGGTGACCCCCATCCACGCCGCGATTCGGTCCCACGTCTGGGACATGCCCTCGTATTCCGGCGCCCGACAGCAGCCGCCTGCAAAGAGAATAAAAGAGTCGATTACGTATTCGTAAGCTTCTGACGTAATTCGTAAGCGTAACTCGGCTTTCTGTAGCGTCACAATCTAACGTAACTGATCACAAAAAGCAATTATTTTGGCTGCAAAGGACTCCTGCAGAGCAAATAAGAGCCAATGCACGAGGAGTGGCCTGTTTTGTCGCAGCACAATTAAATTTTTTTTTTTTAAGGATGTGAGATTGTCTTTATCCATCTGCGAGAAATTTATATACTGCTTAAGATTGAACGATTGTTCTGTACGATCTGTAATTATAAAATAAGAAACCTCTTTGAACTCTTATGCTTCATGTAGAGTCACAATACATGGTAACTGATTTCAAAAAACTTTTTTGTATTATAAAAAAAAACTTATTTACCGCAATAAAACAGAAAACTCGGAAAATGCTAATGTAAGCAAGTAGCAATTGAGATGCTTCGCACATTCTCCTCTCGACATCGAAGTAAGCAAGTTACCTCATTAATTTTCAATCATTACCTTGGTCGAGTTGAATAGGAACAAAGGTCCGACAGGCGATGGTGCGGGGGACGAGAGGAGCATCCGCTGCCCCGACGTACCCCACGCGGAGCATGCGCACGTACTGAGTCACGGCTCTCTCATGCTCCGTGTAGAAAGTCCTCTGAGTGTCCACTTCGCCCGACTTGAGTTTGTATTCCAGGCTCTGAACGTTGGTGATCCGGACGCTGCTCTGACCCCGGCACCAGGCCGACATCCTCCCGACCAGGCTGCTGAATCTCTCGTACTTAGGGAGCCTGGAGCATTCAATCGAACCGCATTGAATCCCCACCACGAATCGACCTCCTGCCCAACTTTTCAATGCCTCGTCATGGAGCCGATTTCCTCACAGAGCGGACTGAAATCGGCGAGTCCGATCTCTTCTCGTCCCCCGATCCCCGCCTCGTAGTAGATCCGAATGGCGAACACAAAGAGCTTATTCTCCGTCGCCTGTTCGACCCAAAGGGTTTTATCTGGATCCAGCTCACCCTTGTAATTCCCCAGCTTCATCCTCTGTTTCAAAGTATGGATTATTTTAATAACGGATAGGAATAACGGATCTTTCCCTCATTGAATGAAACAGATTGCTTTTCTTTTTTTTTCTGGAAACGGATTATAATTTAAACCAGCGCCAGATTTGCATCCATGTGTGAATATTAAGACCGGCACTTATTTTTTGTAGAAATCTTAACTGAATGAAGTCGTTTTCTCCAGGATTTGTTCGTCCTCAAGTCGCATCTAATAGAAGTGGATCTGCTGGTTTCTCATCAGCATTCCAGGCCAACCATCTGCTCTGACGACATTTGCTAAATGTCAGCGCTTTTCCTTCCCGACTGAAACTGGAAGATAATCACTTCTTGATTTTTTACATTTTATTTAACCCCTAGATGGATGCAGGACACTTTTGGCCAAAACTCAAGCTCTCACTTTTTTTAAATATATAATACCCACGTATATTCATTATTTTAAATAATTGATGCATCTCCCAATAATCTTAATTTCCTTATATTAAATAAGGAAACGGTAAAAATATGAGTATGCCTGGGTTTCGATGGTGATGATCTTCCCCGGGAGCGGGTTCGTCCGCAGCATCCAGTTCGTCTTCTCGATCATGCTGCTGATCGGTTGGAACTTGGGACTCCTCAACGAGGTCCCGTCCACGACGTCGGGGACGAAATTCGCGTGGCCCAGTTGCTGAGGGGGTTCGCGCGGGTCGCTCCGTCGCCGCAGCCACAACCTCAGACACCTGCGAGAGGGGCCGAATAGTCGCCGAAACGGGCCGAATAGTTTTTTTCTTCTCGTTTTTCTTTTTATGTTCCTTCACGAAACTGAGATGGAACCACTTTAGACGAGGCTTTTCTCTGACAATGTGAAAGCAACTGCGATCTTAAAGATTTCATTTGCAATTACTCTAACCCTTACAAAAATGTACCATAGGTTAACCTATCTTAACATGCGTGGTAACATAGGTTAACAGAGTTGGAGGGTGTGGTAAAGGTGTTGGAGGGCATCCCAAGGAGGTGGGAAGGGTGATGGTACGGGGTGGATGGTGTGGGTGGGGAGTGGGGAGAAGTGTTGGAAGGCTGGGTGTTGGAAGGCTGGGTGTTGGAAGGCTGGGTGTTGGAAGGCTGGGTGTTGGAAGGCTGGGTGTTGGAAGGCTGGGTGTTGGAAGTGTAGTAGAGGCAGGCAGGTTGGGATGAAAAATCAGTTTGCAACTACACCCAATTAGATGGAAATCTACAATGAGAAAGTATTACATTTGTGTCCACCTCTCGGATAATATTGCGTAAGCAGTGTGCAATGTAATGAATATGGTAAAGGCAATTAATTTAAATCAAGGAACAACGGTTACTACGCTGCTGCATAATATTCACATCATATTAACTCGCTCCCTTGTGCTGATTAAATATCACGCTGATTCATGCCATCCATGTCCTGAAGCAGTCCCCCCAGATATATAGCTCTCCACATGAGGAAGTGCTTATCTCGAGGTATGTATTACCATAACCATAACCATAACCATAACCATCATCGATTTATTGACTGAAGATTATGCCGGCGGAATATCGAGGCAATCAAATTGGCTCCACCGATTATTGACTGTTTCGGCCTTTGTGTGACTGTGTCGATAAGGAGATAGATATTTTACGCGAAAGATGCCCTTGGAATTGAAGAGAATTCCCGGAAACACCTCTACATGGCAGCGCAGCTCTCTATACCAGTGTTCCCCAAACGGTGTGCCGTGGCACACTGGTGTGGCGCCAGTAAGACTTAGGTGTGCCGTGAGATTTGAGAGTTGACAAAAAAAAACTAAAACTAAAAAACTTAAAAGCAAGAGGGAGCGCCATCTCTCAGTGGAAAACGACCCGAGAGTTGGACTATCACGACTCGTATCAAACTGCTGTGTTCAGCGAAGCAAGCACAAGTTTCCTATTGAAAGTAAGTAAATGGCTGGGTGTGCCGTGGAAAGCTCAAGTGTCCTTATGTGTGCCGCAACTAAAAAAAGGATTGGGGACCACTGTTCTATACCACCCATCCCCAAGCGATGGCCTCCAGCTGAAGCAGTACAATTTGTTTAACCAGGGACCAGGGACGCTGGCCGTGTTGATTGTTGCTCTTTGCAAGTTTGAATGCAATCGAGTCTCGCAAATCCATTCGACAGAGGCTTATTCCGTGTTTGAATTTACTTTTGCAAGAAACGACTGCTCTTGTGCCTTTTGAACGCATTCATGCCGATTTTCCTTCTGAAAAAAAAATATCAATCAAATCAAAAAAATTAATCTGAATGTTGTCTGGAGACACAGGAGTCCTTCATTTTATGAATCAATCAGAGGCATCGCCTGAAATTCTACATTGTGGTGAGAATTTTTTTTTTTTCATTCTTTATTTTTTAAAATACGTTACTTACTTTAATGCATTACTATCTGTATTCATAAGATTCCAAAATCGTAGAATTCAACTGGAGTTCAACTGGAGCGGAGATCATATGCCCTTCATTACATTTTTAGTCAATCAATCTAATATGACTATCTACCACCAATCTAATCTAATCTATCTACAACCAATCTAATATGACTATTACTATTTGGGGTGTTTCAACATGTGGCTTTCCAACAGGGTGGAATTTCAGCATGGTATCCTACGGTACCACATGTTACCACGCTAGGTTAACCTCTGGTACCACGTATTACCACGCTGGGTTAACCTATGGTAGCACGTGTTACAACGTTCCATTTTAACCTAGTGTGTTAAAAAAAAAATTTTTTAAAGGGAATTCATCATATAATTTTTTTAAAATCACGATTAAATAATTACTTATCAAATTTCGCATGCTTGTATTACTTAATTCAGTCATTCCCGATAAATAATTTTTTTTTTAGTGAATACGATTGTTTGTTTTATCACGAATAGCAAATTGTTCAACCAACGAAGAATCTCAGTTCATATATACGAGGGGGTATAAAAAAAAATGAGGTTCCCTAATTTTTTCATGCATGAAACTATCAGAGCTCGCTAAATAATAAAGGTGCTTGAATAATTTTAGCAACTATGTTGAAAAACAGTAGATATACTCGTATTTGTTCGTCTGTACACATAATGTCTTGGTTGCTAAAATAAAAAAGTAGGGAACCTTATTTTTTTTATACCCCCTCGTATATAAATGACGGTAATGCAATTTTTCTCACTCATACCTCACGTAACCAGTGGGTGCTGTCCCCGCTTCGTAGGTCATCGTCTCGGTCTCGACGTGGCCCGTCGTCGTCGCGCACTCCACGCCCTCGCACGTCGCTGCCTCCCAGTCGGGGTTCCTCGCGAGCCAGTCGTTCGCTCTTTCCATCAGGGCGCTTGGGGATGCAGGGTAGTCAGATGATTTGGATGCGGGGGATGTCAGATGCGCTTGCGTTGGTCTTACCTGAAGGGTTCGTATTTGAACGTGACGCAGCAGCCGCCGGTTCTCAGGCATTTAGGGATGAAATCCACGTACGAAAAGTCACCTTGCACTGTTCTCCTCTCCATCTCGATCGAGTTTCCGACTTGGTTTTTATGCGGGCCTTAGATCCTTGTGGATGCTAGATGCTGCAGCTAGATGCTTTAGATGATGTCTCTCGTTTCGTTGTGCTTTGGCGTGTCGAATGCACTCATATCTATCTACGTTTTTGTGATAAGAGAGTTGTAAAAGTCAAATGCTCAAATACTCTTATCTCTCATTCTGCAATTGGAAATTGCACATATAATTGACAATTTAGTTGAGAAATGGCTCTAATGGAAGACGAAGATGTGGCACTAATATGAACGCATAAGCGCCGCTTCCCAATACAACTTTTTGGACGGAATCCCATGGTTCACGCTCATTTTTCCTTCCGATTTCGTCTCATTCAGAGCGAGAACATGCCGCATCCCAATCGGCAGCGCATGTGTGGCCTTAGGTCGGCGCATGCGCGTCAGCTGCGGCGGTTCTGCGGCTGTTCGGTTGTTAGACCACGTGTGGCACCGGGAACTTTTGCTCCCTTGGCCCAGACTTGGCTGACGTGGATGCTTCATATATATGTATATAATATGCGACTGAAGGCGAGAGAAGGAAATATTTGCGGATGCTTTGAAGAATTCGGTAGCATCAGGACCAAATGATTAAGTCATCAGAGATACGCAACTCAATAACGACTATTGTATCAGATCCCAGTCAGCAGTGCACAGATCGGCGTATCTGCGGCGTTTGTGACTCTTCAGTGGTTCATTACCATAAGAGCATATAGAACATAAGAGATTCATATCGTGCAAAAAATGTCCGCGATGATCCAATGTGCCAAAGATGCACTTCAAAGTTTTTGGGAAATTTTGAAGTTCTCCTTCATGCCACTAGATGGGGGTGTGGGTCTCGCTTTTCTCACAGTACACAAAAGTACCTTTCCCTGTTTCCCTGGAGTCGTCCCTCACAGGAGTGTTTAGTACCTCACCATATGTCTTGCCAAGTCTCATTATAAGAATCTATAAACGCGGACATGTCACCATTTTTTATCTCCATATTCGAGACAGATTCATGGAGTTCAGGCCATAAACAAGCTCATATTCCTGATAAGAAAAGGGCATCTGTCCTTAACCCTTCCGATAGGATGTAAATATAATATCGACTTAAATAAAATCACACCTTACTGACTCACGAAAGAAAACGACTAGGACCCTATAGATTTCATTCTTCTTCGGCTCAGGTGGACCTAAATACTAAGCGCCCCAAAACACTGATACTAACCTAAATAAATTCAGGTTGCTTTCTCAATAAGGCCGTATAATTTCTTACTCTTTAATATAAACCCCCATAGCCATGAGTCGCCTTCTCAGGGCTGTCATTAGTTGGGAGGATCTCACCATAGTGGGCGAGAGTCATATAATGAAAAATATCTGATTGGAAAGAAAGTTCTCGGAATTTCATGAACAATTATTACAACCCAGTTTATTTAAAAGCAAAATCATCTCAATCATGAATGTAATCACCATTGGCCTCTATCACTTCACNGTGTGGGCTGATGTACAGGGTGTTCGAAAAGTCACTGTGCAGTAGAATTCTCGGCATGACGTAGGAGGCCTCACTGCAGCTAGGAATTAGACGATAAATTATGTGAATCGGGGATGGTGATAATATTTGATGAATTATTAGGTGGAAATTCATGTGAATACACGTGATACGCAATACAATACTAAATACATGCAGCAAAATAAATGAATTCTACTGCCTTCTCGAACACCCTGTCCTTGGCCCAAGCTTGTAACACCCGAACCTCCGAGTTCAAATTTGAGGGAGGGAGATATGGAAGGAACAACGGTCGATCGTCGCGGATGTCAGCCGACCGAGTTCGATTTCAACGGATGTCAGCCGACTGAGTTCGATCGTCGCGGACGCGCCCACGTCCGACTAGGAGGATACGAGGAGATCCAAAATGAAATGGACTCATTTCGTGTCTGATCGAGAATCTTTATTTAAATATAAGTAAATATTGTAAAGGAGGAAATCTGTTCCCACTCTTGAGATTGGACCCAGCCGGATCGGTTTGGATCCCGTCCCGCGAGACCAAGCAGAAAAAGATATTGTTTTTGTCGGCCTCCACCCGAGTGGAATTTTGACGGCGAGCCAACGAAAAGTGAAGCCTGCGCCGAGTTGCGACTTCCATGGCTGGCACCCTCGTCTCTCGCATTGACTCTTTGCACTGTGACGAGGCTGTGTGGGATGTCGCGACGGAAGCCGGTGCCGACTCTGTACGAGATCGCGCAGGCCGCGTGTGTCGACGTCATCGTGTGGAACCTTTCGGACCCCGAGAGGCGGGCGGACGCGGACGAGCGGCGGGAGGAACTCGTCCGGTTCCTTCCGGCGAGCATCCGCCTGGACTTGCTTCAGTCGTTTCTCGTGTCTCCGGAGCTCGACGGCGCCAGGATCCGCCTCGCGGCCCTCGACGCGTTCTTCGCCGGGGACATCCGCGTCTTCGCGCCGCAGGGATTTCCGGAGGCCTTCCACGAGGCGGTGCTAAGCGCCTTGGAGCGAGGGGGCGAGAAGGTGGAGGCGATCGATCTCACCGGATTGTGGCTGAAGAAAGTCGGGAAGTCGCGATTCAACGCGATTCTCGCGCGCTTCACCGACCTGCGAACGCTGATCGTGCCGTACGTGTGCGACGACGAGCTGCTGAGAGTCGTCGGACGATGCTGCAGGTGTCTGAAGGAACTCGACGTCCACAACTCGACGAAGATCACCGACGACGGGCTCCGTTCCCTCTGCCTGAAGCCCCTGAGGCTCGTGGACACGCCGACCGAACTGTGTCGAACGTTGGAGTCGGTCGACGTTTGGGTCGTGACCGCGTGCAACTTCGGCCGTCTCGGTGTTTCCTACCTCCTTCGATATCTGCCCGCGTTGAGAAGTTTAGGCGGGTACGGAAACGTCGGATTCGCCTTGCTCGAGTGCACGGGTGTCGTCGCGAAAACCGGTCTCCGTTATCTGCACGATCGATCCACGTCGTGGGATGAATTCCAGGCCATCGTTCGTCTCTGCCCCCGACTGGAAGGAATTTACCTCAACGCACCGACGGATCCCGTCCTCGGGTGCCTGCACCTCCTGAAGGAACTCGTGCGTGTGAAGCTGAACAAGGCGAATCCGAGCCTCTTGATGGAATGCCTTTCGAAGTCCCGATGGAAGTTGGAGAGTCTGGAACTCCTCGACTGCACGGAACCGCTTCGACTCGACCGCGTCCTTGCCTTCGCGCCCGGCCTGGAGACGCTGCGCGTGGAAGGGTCGGACGTGAGCGCGTCCGCGACGATCGAACTCGGACGGCTGACGTCCGTCGAGATCGACCGTTGTTCCTTGACGGTTTCCTCGTTCGGAGCTCTGGTGCAAGGAGCCCCGAGTCTCCAGCGTCTCGCGGTGTCGGCAGTCCGAGAACTGACGGACTCGGCCCTGACGCGTCTCGCGTCCCGAGGGGCGCTCCGTGCCCTCCGGATGCTGGCCATCGGGGAAGCCCCGCTCCTGACCGTGACGAGCGTGGAGATGCTCCGGCAACACTGCCAGCTTCTAGAGGTCTTGGGGGTTCTGGACGGGTGGAACGTTTCCCTTCGGGAGTATCTCCTCCTCGTCGAGGCCCTCGAGGCCAACAATTTTCTTCTGAGGCTCCTTGCCTACTTCGTCTGATCCTCCGCACGTGTTCGAATTTTGCTCTGCCGTTTGTTGGGTTGCTGAACGCTTCGTCGTGACGGCTTATCACGGGCACACTTGTGATCGATACCCGATTTCCCGTACTTTGCCTCCAATCTAGTGCAAGTTTGGGTTCCGTGTGATAAATCTTGAACCTCTGTAACGAACTAGAAAAATCTGTTAATTTGAAGGAAAGGCAAGTTTGTGGGCCCAGTCGCGTCGTGGGTCTCTTTTCATCACATCATTGAACAAAACAACGTTTTGAATCTCGACATTGACGATTCATCTCTGAATTAGGTGATTTGCCGAACAGGAAGGAGGCAATGGTCCTTGTAACACCAAGCCAGCTCGACCGAGCACACGCACCCGAGGTATATCGTGATAAAGGAAATACGTTTACTTATCGTCAAAGTGAAAACTGTTGCACAGGGACAGGACGGGATTCCCGAGTGAAACTCTTTTCGGGGATGCATGGTCGTCCCAATGAAAGATCGACAGGAAATTGAAAGGTTTGCTCTGTAAGCCCTCGAGTATTGGCCAGGCGTAAGTTCGATCCTTGTACTTAATGTTGCCGTAGTCTGCTACGAACATGTTGCGCCTAGCAACCCGTTGTCCGGAAATTGTTTATCGGAGGAAGTTGCTGGTGGAAGAAGTGAAATTTTAGTTGAGGTGTAAGGTCCTTTGAAAGAGACCGCGTGGGCTTGGATCGGTTCCGGATGGGCCACTTTATAGTTGTCTTTCGAATGCGAGGTGCATTATACGCTTCGACAAAAAAAGTTTGGTGGAAAGGCCGTGTCGGACTAAGCGCTTGGGAACGAAATCACGTATTTCGCATGTAATGCGAAATTGCATGCGTAAAATGAAGATGCAAAGGGAGCACATACAAGCTCACTCGCTTCATCCCAGATCTACATATGTTATGAAAATTTTTTAAATTACGACGGCCTGCCTCACATAGGCTGAGCTGTACTCGTGCTGTACGGCATGCTGGATGTTGCAACTGCATACTTTGCATTTTTGAGTCAACGTACGCTGACATTGAGTTTTTGAGCATAGTATAGTATACCTTAGGCACTCCTGGAGGAACGTAACTCCAGGTCGCCACCATGCCCATCTTGATAGACAAGTCAACCCAGGCAAATTGCTGCCCAGACGTTTGTGCTGACGAATCCAGTGTGTTCCATTTAAAACGCTACACAACAAAATCACGTACTACGGTATAAAAATGAAGTCTTGTCCTCGAGAAGATGGTGAACATTTTCAGCTTTACGTTCCTGTAATATTCTTCACAACAAATAAAAACTATCAAGCAACTCCTTTGCCTGGAACACCCTATATCTTGAACAAATATCGCGGACAAAGCCGTTCACTGCCCCAACCGTACAGTTAACATTCTTTTGAATTTTGTATATATCATGACTTCTTGTACCCTCTTCATTATTTGTATAATTGTCCCAACGGCCTGGGTAAAGACTAAACTTTTCGTGCAGCATCCATTAAGCGTATATAGCGTTTCTTTGCACAACCTAACAAGGTTGAAAACATTTTGTTCCTCCAAATCATATAGACAAGATTCTATTTGGATACATACAGGACCGAGGATCAAGATCTTTCATGTCAAAATTCACATTAACCTTCCTTTAAACATTTGACTTTGGTACTATGGAAAATACTTTTTGAAAATGTGCTGACCCCTTCTTGTTGATATGCGGCTAATGTTGGGGGAAGGAGAACAGTTTTTAGTGTTCAGTACGTTGCAGGATTTCCAATGATCTTCAGATGGTTCTGGTAACGAACTAGCGTACCAAATCGTGTCTTGGTTTTAATATCTTTGATATGAAACGATAAGATATGGTACCTAGTAAAGATAATACGTATAAATCAGCAAACAAATGCCATCCTTGCAACAACTGATATTCCATTGAAATAATAGTCGTTCCAGCTTCATGATCACTTGCTCCTTCCACTTCACGTAGATACTTGGTATCTCGGAACGGTGTCATCCCACCTGGAAAGATACTGAAATTTCAACGATTAGGGGGGGAAAATGCATTCGAGGGGGTACTAAGTAACTTTGTTCCGCACCTGCTCATTGAAATTTCCATCTTAAAATATTGTATTTAGTTTCCCTCCTTTCCTTTCAGGAAAGGAGGGAAACTAAATCTTATGGTCCCGAGCCCTTAAGGGTTAAGGGCTCGGGGACCATAAGTGTTAGCTGTCAGTCCCCGACCAGTCCTTCGTGGCGGATGGATCCAACCACGCAAGCGTTTCCCATCAATCGTCATCTTCCAAACCTTCCGCTGAAAACATCTTCAGGAAGGACCTAAGGAAAAGTGACATTACCCGTTAGAAGTCACTATAGCAACTTCGTTTCCGCAAGCAAATTTTCGTCCCGATTTCGTCCTGAATAAAGTATTTGCCATGCATTATTCTTTTGTGTGATCATTTATCACAGTAGTGTGATCATACCTTGAATTCGGATTGTGAAAAATAAATAAATAAGCAGAAAAAATGTATAATGAACATGTAATTTTCTCCCTGTTCATTATTAGATTTTTAATTTCATCAGGAGCTCAAAGATTTTATTGGTATTTTACTTATTCAAATTTTAAGCTTTCTCCTTTATCTAGTACCACAGTGCATCAATATTTTTTTAAACGCAGTTTGCAAAAACGAGTGGAGAGTTATTCCAACCTGCGACTTTTTTTATCCCAAGTCGATTTATATGTATCGACTCCCAGGGCTGCATTTACATTATTTCCCCATTTCCTTAGCTAGTTTATAAAAATGCAAGTGTTTAAACAAACATATATATATATATATAATATATACATTAATCATTAGGAATAACTCACGGCAAAGAGTGAGGAACTCGCCAAGAATAAGTGCCTAGGTGAAGTAGGCTGGGATCGAACTTTCCCTCAAACAGTCTTCTTTAACTTTGTCTGGCTTTTTCCTTCGCCGTAAGAATGTTCTGAGAGCTGACGGTCCGCTGTAACTTATACCTCGAGGAACAAGATCTCTTAAGGAATGTGCTTTGTCTTGGTAAACCCTCGACCTTAAGCATGATCATATTCCCAGATTCAGACACCAATGCGGAAATGGTGCCTAGTTCGTTATTTCAGCATGACTTCCGAAGATGAAAAACTTTGGCTCTTACCTTAACAGTTGGAATGAGATCGAGTTCACACCATGCAGAAGTTCCTGAAGAAGAATGTATGGTCGAAGCAGGACCATTAATGAAATTAGGCTCTGATTACACCTGACTGAAAGGCCCGACTGCAGTCTCTCACTCAGGTAGTCATAGCGGGAATCTGGAACGAAAGCGTGAAATAAATGAAGAACCCATCCCTCGCGGCAATAGCCGTACACTCTCTGCTGGCAACAGGAGACAGTAAGCCTTTACGAAGAATATAAAAAAAGACGGCCTTCCGAACACGGCTAACTCGCTGAACCACGCCTAGACGTCGGATGAAGACCGTGACCTTGACTTCACACACTCCAGTCGCAAGGCCTGGCGCCTTCTTCAGCAACTTGGAGGAGCAGAGCCGACTGAATACAAGCAGCCCCAAGTGCCACAGCAATAGCTGCTGAACTCCAAAACGACAGGAGACAAAGCCACTAAATTACAAGTAAAAAAGGAACGCAAAGAAGCCCTGCCAATCATCCCCTCTGTCGCTTCCCTTCACCGCTGAAGAGATTAGCTATGTCCTCTCCTGCATGAAATCAGGGGAAGCCGCTAGCCAAGACGGGAATTCCCCGAATTTCTGAAGCACCTCGTGGACAAGAGAAGAAAATGGATCGCCAGACTCATCTCCAACACTTTCTCCTCCGGATCTATCCCAAGAAATGAAGGTCATTGCCATCGCCAAACCCGGAACGGCAACAGACAACCCAGGAACATATAAGCTCATGGAACTGGCGATTTTGGCCAGAATCCAGCCATTGGACGAAGTCGGTTTGCGACCTGATCGAAACTGCTGCGACCAAGTACCAAGTTTCCGCATTAGCGACGCTGAAAAGTCCCTCACAGCAGACCTCGCTGCACTGGAGGGCTTCGGTCAAACCCGACCAAGTCGGTGGTGACGGCATTCTATTTAAACAACAGATCCCACTCCACCGCCAAACTCAACGTAACTTTCAGCGGTCAGCAACTCCATCACGACATCTATCCGAGATATCTAGGGGTTACGCTGGACCACAGCTTAACGCCTGAAGAAGAAAATCAAGACTCGGACGAACATAATACAGAAGTTAGCAGGTAGAGGATGTAGCGCCAATGCGAAAACCTCAGCAGTGGCTCTCGTCTTTTCGACGGTCGAGGATTGTGGTGCCGTCTGAGGAAATAGCTCTCACACGAAGCTCATCGACCCTCAGCTCAACAAACCATTAGGATAATTTCGGGAACATTGAGAATGACACCAACCTTTTCCCATTTTAGTCGACAGCGAGTACCAACGCAACCCGGAACTATCGATCCAGAACGAACTGACCGACCTACCATTACAGCAATACCTAGTACTTACAACTTACGACTGAAATCCAGAAACCTTGTTTTGCCGAATCCGGCGAAACCGCTGGTAAGTGGCGCGAATTTCGGTGAAACGCGGACCCTACCACGCATCCTATGGCTGATGCAATTACCTCCTCCACACATGGAAGATGAAAGAAGACTGCGACTGTGACATGGGCCATCTCTTCAAGACCCTTTCCTGGAGGGATCACAGACAATCCACAAAGCTTCCCCTGAAGCCATCGAGTGGATGGAAACACCTGGACATAAACATTCAACGGTGATGCTATGCGGGGGAAAAATGAAGAACACCACCACAGCACTAAATGAAATGTATGAAATCACGGCAGTCAAGATTGTCAGACTGAATGCAGACAGGAAACTGTAAACTTGTGCCTGCCTTGTCTAGCTTTGCCCCGAGGCTGCGTTTATTCTTCGACGCGCGTGGCAGTGGAAGGCCACGAATACCTCCTTTTCCATACTACCCAAACAACCGGCGGAAACGGCCAAGTTGGCAGAGCGTCCGCGTGCCCGCTCGAGAGGCTGGGTTCGATCCCAGCCGGCCCCACCCAGGTTTCACGTTGGGAACACACTTTCCTTGTTCTCGCCGGGTGCTAGGCGCTCGACCCGGCTAACAACGAGGAAAAGGAAGTGTGGGAAAAGTAATGGACCTCCCTGTGACGGGGAGGAAAGCCCATTACTTTTTTACTGAATTATTTTATTATTATTTAGGTATTAATTATATAGTATTTGAAGCTTTATGAAGAAAAACACAGACATAGGGAACCATATCATATCAATACGGATACGTAATTTTGAATACGGATTCAATGCCAAACAGAGTTGACGTTCATGCTGCAAAAGGTGGTACAAGTACAAAAATGAGGAATTTCATTCAATTGTCTTTCCACTGAACATATTGTAATAATGACAAGTGCTCCTATCGGTTCCTCCATGCTGAACTTGAAACCAGGCTCATGCAAGCGCGAAACGCTCCTATCTGAAAAATGACGCAAAGATCTGAAAAGGTCATTCGACGTCTGGTCAAACTACACGTACGAAACTTCCATTCGGTCCTAGGGACTAGGGACTCTTGATCGCAACACAGACCAATTTTCAAGGAGCTCTCATGAATGCGTTACCTTTTGTCCACGACAAATGAGTATGTCCAGGGGTTGTCATGAATTTCATATTAATAAAAAAAAAGAACCGGCCAGGTCTGTACTCGTACTCCTTTCAATGACCGCCGAAGCAGGAGTACGTGGTAGACATGTAGGAAGATGTGATGCGAGTTCAGCGCAGAAAATTGCACGGATTCAGCCAAGAACCCCGTCTAGGCTGCCCTAACAACCTCCTCTCTCCATCCGTCAACAGCGGATCCGTCAGCCGCGAAGGTCGGAAGGGAACTGGCCGCTCTGGTCGATGACACCCCGACCCCCCACGCCCTCGACCTCAAGGCGCCAAGCGTGATTCGCTGAGGCTCTCTGCGCGCCTCGATGTGTTCAGAGGACTTTTGGACTGACAGGCTTGTTGGAGATTGATTTCGGGAGGAATTCCTATTGAGTTTAAAATACATTTTTTAGTCGTACTTGGTTTCTGAATGACATTCAATAAATTTGCAAGCGAAATATTTTAAGGGATAAGGTCGAAGATAAAAGTATCCTGTTGAAAAACTAAAAAAAAAACATTGAAAAAAAAAACTAACTTCACCATTGGGGTATCGGACTTATTTCGAGGGCGGATCGAAGAATGAAAGCAGGAAAGGAAATTTACGATCGGAAGCGAGAAAGAGAAGGAACTCACTCGAGGCGGTGAAAGGAGCACGGAATGATCTCAGACGTAAGAGTCGCAATGGGCATGTCTCCGCGTGCAGGCATTCGGAATAGAAGGAACGGAATCCGTCGATATGACCAGGTTCTCCTCGTGGGCGGTCGAGAAAGGAGACGTGGCCTCCAGGGCATTTTTCTCTGCCCGACGAGAAGGCCACCTGGCATGGGGGGGAAAAAAAACATGAATTTTTGGAAAGGCAGTGAAAATAAAGGTTCCTCTGACATAAAATAATTATCAGCCGAGATCCTGCCAGCTCGATCTAGGTCTGCTATTCCAGAACCGATACGAGACGAGACATCCATTTGAGAAACCAGACGACAGCACGAGACTGTACTGCTCCCGTATTTTTCGTGAGGGTCGTAGTCCCATAGGCTCACAGCCTGGTGCGCACGCCCAGCGAACTGAATCGCACCAGACACAAAAAGAGTAAAACGAGGGAGAAAGGAGCAAGATTTGAGCATTTCAACGAGATGCTTCGGCAGGATAAGTGCCAGAGAAATGGCAATGCCCTAAAATTATTATTATTTTATTTATATTTTTTATTTTTTTGCTGTGTGCAGGTCCGGATCCCCCCGAAATGCGAGCCCCATGTGTGACTCGTCCTTTGCAGGTTTTGCGTCCCGGTAGGTGGGTCGTTTCTGGCTTCGCCTTTCCAACTCTCCGGAAATTTCCCTGGCTCTGACCCGTGTAACCCAGCAGTTCCGCTAATCGAATCGATTGTTCCCGCATAATTTTTCTGAAGATCGTGATTATTTGGGTTTCGAGGAACCGCCATGATACAAACGCGCTTTTCTCCACATTAAACCACGAGCGGCTAAATCCTGAGTCCCCTCGTGACGTCACCTGTCACCACGGAGCTAGAGCCGCGCCACTCCGGCAGATGTCAGCGTAGTTGA
>CAJPEV010000086.1:0-105455 GCA_905338385.1 Darwinula stevensoni
GATTGTAAAAAAGCTTGCCCGGATGAGGGTTAAGAGTACTTGGGTAAAGTACTCATTTTTCGCCAGTTGACCGTGGCTGAGCCTGACATCATGTCGCAACCTTCAAAAAAAAAAGTATTAAAAAAAGAAGCCAAACAGGCTCGATGATTCGATGAAAGAATTGCTTAGATGAAGGCTGAGACTGGATTCACCTCATGCGCGGAATAGTTACATTTGACAATAGTGCTTTGAATTGCTGTCCCTCTTTATTCAGACAACCTAGGCCCTTCAAACTTTCAAAGAAAATTTTCAGTGTTTTCAATTCTATTCGAAAAGAAATTACGAACCTAGGGTCCCCTCAGTCGATTTCATGAGGCGTCAAACAGGACGCGTTTTTTTTTTCTGCTCCACCCCAAGTAATCCTCACGTAATCCTCAAGTAATTCTTGTTAGTGGAAAATAGCGATCCTATTACTGTACTGCGTTGTTGCTGAAAGTAAAACCGGTTACAGTTTTACAGTAAGACGTTACTTATCCAGCACTGGTTATAATGAATGTTTTGATTCCTCAACTGTGATTGTAATTATCCCGAATTGGGATTTTTGTACCAATTTTTGTGCGATCAAGAAATCCATGAATGCCTCGTGATCCGCCCGCAAAATTCAGACAAAAAGAGAAAAGGATTGCAATTTTGTCTTAATGCAGGAATTTCGGGTCCTGCATGAATTATCAGCCGTTGAGAAATGGTGAATCCCAAAAACCTTGGGAGTAAAGGTCCACGAGACGAAGAGACTTGAAAGTCCGACAGCTTCTCCACGTCACAATCGTGTCGATTTTTCAGCGAGCAAAAAACTTTGTCATTAGAGCTAGAAGTTTTCAGACGTTTCATCCTCCGCGAAGGCAGTGCTGAAGACAATTTGCTGTCATACGTGTCAATTTTTTTTTTTGGCTTGATGCTTCGCGTGCGAAGTACTGTAAGTACTTCGCACGCGAGAAACATCTTTGGCGGATTTTCCCGTCAATTTTTGATGTGCAGATGTAAAAAACTCACATCTAGTGACTATTTTCCCGCAAAAAAGTGATTTGGCGAATGAACTTTGGCGAACGAGAGACGATTAAAGATCGCGTTACATCTCGCATATGAAGACACGAGTCGCCTTTCCCTGCCGGATGGAGTCCTCATCCGTCACGGAGACGGGGCAGCTGGGGACGCATGTGTCAATAAGGCGTAGATCGGGGGAGGGTGATGATAATAATCATATGATATCGTCGGAGACGGAGAAGGAGGAAGGGTCGAACGCGTTCGCGTGCGAGGGGTCGGGGGTCGCTGCAATTGATCAAGCCGGCCGATAATGGGCCGTGGGTTCTCTCTGTTCGCTACCCGTCAGCGGGGGGTGAGGGGGGGGGAGGTCGGTGTTATCTCGTGATCGGGATCAGCTGATAGAGGGGGGATGCATTAACATGGGGGGCGTTCGTGATCGCGGGATTCTCCGTAGCTTTGAAGCGTCACGCTTGGGGATTAGTCGGCGGCGGGGTCTGTTCGATTCCGAAGGATTTTTCTGGAGGTTTTCGTATAGGAATTTTTGGGGGTTTTCCGGGGGGCAGGATCTGACGTGACCTGGTCCCATCACGGGACTTCGGACTGGACTTCCAGTCCCCAATTACAGGTGGACGGTTAATTCCGGGTGGGGGGAAATGTCCACCGAAAGCTTGCTTTTATACGAGGCTCGCGTGACGGTGATCCCTCCGTTCTGCATGTCTCCCGATCTCGGATTTATGGCTGGCATTTTTCCCCATCTCATCGATGACGCCGGGGTTCCTTCGCATGACTTACTCCAGCGTCCCTTTTCCCCTCAAAGTTTCTTCTTCGCTCTTGATTTAATCCTCAATTCCCCGCTGGGACCGGGATCAGTAGAAGGGGAGGAAAAGCCCAGAAAAAAAAGCGAGGGGAGACGGGAAGGGATCTCTCCCCGATAATTGATGGAAGGACTCAAGTTACCCGTAATGGAAGACATAACACAGTGATTAGGCAGTGTGTGCACAGAGGCCAGAGCAAACACTCCTGGCTCATCCTTCTGACCCTTTAATGATGTGCTCTTATTTCCCAGCATCGCTGCTCTTTTCCCTACGAGGTTACTATCTGCGTTGATTGGGACCGGGACGCTTCCCTGTCCCGAAAGTTCCCATCGACATGCATGCGAAATGATGCCACTCACTCGATTCCCTTTCAGCTCTAATCATTTTTTTTTCTCCTTATTTTTCCCTCCGAATTATTGCATTTCTCTTGCCGAGTGAGGGGGAGAGGGAGGGGAAGGGGGGGGGGGGGCGAAGCACGTGTGCCGATATTGGAAGCGAAGCGCTCCCCCCGCTCACTTCATAACGACACTTCCATGGATTCCAACAGTTCCCCATTTCGTAATGGAGTTTCCGAGGGGCATGATAATCTAACGCTGTATTGGAATCGATCACGCCTCCCCGATCATGTCAACCGAGCAAACCGCCAACATAATGCGCGACATGTGGGCACAGATGGATGAGTTGTGGTCATGGCATGCCCTCGGTACGTTCATGCCATGTTCGTCGATGCTGAAAAGGACGCAGAGTCGGTGAAGTTTTTGACAGAGATGGAAATTGGCCTCAGACCACAAGAGTAGCAGCAGACGATGCGTACGAGCTCTTCTGTCGGCACTTTATGTAAATGTTTTCATGATTACTTTAATGAAAGGAAGGGGCTCAATTACGAAGGTTTTCCGGTTTGCCAGCACGGAAGGATTGAAGCATTCGTGAGGAGCGCGAGATGCGATATAATTGGTGGAGGGAGTTTTAATGAGAGCATTTCTGTTGAGCCGGGCCTGAATCCTTGATCAAAGCCCTTCACAACACGCTACCATTCCACCTAGACGATGTATGTATGCTTATGTCTCATTGATTTGTGTGCGGGACATGACGCCTGGTGCGGCATATGCGTCTGTCGCTCGGGGTCCTCCAGGGTTCAAAAGACTCGGGTAATTAAAGTCGTGACGGGTTGCGCTCGGCTAGACGGGGAGAAGTGTGCTTCGGGAGGCATGCTTGGGTAGACGACGAAAAGCGTGCCTGGATGTGTTAATGAAGTCCTTCGATCGATTCCCCCAGAGGAAAAAATGGGAGAGGTTTACGTGATTCGTGCACGGTGGAGAGCGTTTGAAACGCGTGTTCGGGTCGAGTCGCTGCTTTTCGTGCGGTCATCCTTGAAGTCCGAGGCGAAGAGGAGGAAGGAGTGCGCCGGGCTAGGAAGCAGTGGAGGACAGGAGGGGGAAGGGGGACTGGGGAAGGACCGGGGGGCGGGAGTGGGAAGTGCGCAGGGGTCAGGATGTATCGAAAGGCATGGCATGGGAGGACTGGGCATGCATTCACTCCTGTGGGGAACGTGGCTTCGAACTTCGAGCGCGTTTTGTGCCTATAGTGTGTCTGGGACTTCCGTGGGGTTGGGTTCGTTTGGGTGCTGGGTGGATGTGGATGCGGACTGCGGCGCAGGTATCGTCCGTTTGTGGTTCGGGTTGTCGCGCCCTCGGTCGACTGGGGGTCAGGTGAAATATATAGACACTAGATTTTAGTTTTGGCGGGATCGGGCGCTGAGGGTTGATGTTTCCTTAACTTAGAGGGTGTGTGAGGTCAGGGGCCGATACTGTAACGTGGGCGTTTGTGGCCTCGATCGCCTCCAGCGTTGAGGTGAGAGTGGATCCGTTTCGATCAGAGGATTCGTTTCTGGGACATTGGTCAGATTCTCAATGAAATGTCTCGCTTCAATAAGACAGTAATAGGGAAATGAGATTTTTTGTATGCCTACACGCGATCCTCTGCCTTCATGCAACATTTAAGGCAGCATAATCGAGAGATTTAGTCTGAATATTTTTTCATAGAAGTCTAGATTGTGGATGGGACTTCGGGCATTTCCCACCGTCCCTGAGGAATACATGTTTTGGCATGAGAGAATTCATTTCCCTTCAACTCGAATAGCCGATGAATGCCCTCGGGATATGTCTAAAGTTTCTTCTACAATCCACTCTGCGATGAAAAATAAAGACTACGACTGATACGATGGCGCATCTTTCCACTCAGTTTATCGCGATAAACCCATAACGAAGAAATTAAGCTGACTAGATTGTTGGATCCGCACTCCCTTTTCATCCAAGCCTTCGATTCTCTGAAGGCCTTGAAAGCCTTGAAAAGGAAAAAAATAATTAAATTTGCCTATAGTTGTTCTAACGCGGATCTGAAGTATATTTTGTGATTGATAACTGTCGCACTTGATGCTGAGTCGGTTGGTTTTGAGGGGAACAGTGGCTGCCCCGCCACTGCTCAAAAATGAAATAAAGCCGTTAATAATTTCGTAAGAGGAGAGGGGTGACAAATGAGTGACGGTTAAGCGAAATTCCCCTCTGTCCACTCTGTTGATCTCATGCCCCGATCCCATTTCTAAGCATAGCGTATGTCTATTTGGTCTAAATTTTTTTCCCGCACGAACTCCCCTTCGAATTTTATTTTCAACATTAAAACATAATTAGAATTGTATGCCAAGCTCTGGCGAGAGTCGAAAATGCGTGACTCGTTGGCGTGACGTGAAGCAAGATTTTGAGCTGGAAAAGTCAGTGGCTCTCACATGGGAACACCCGAGTTAAGAGGTCATTTAGGTGTTATAGAGCACGAAATCTCCATTTCTTGTTTCACGATCTGACAGCAGCCTGAAGATGTGAAGTTAGGGGGGGAGATCAGAGGCGAGTACCTGCAAGTACAATTTTTCAGTAGCCCTGAAGAGGTGGCCATCGAGTCCGGTCGAAGTTAATCCAATTTCATTAGTACAGGCTGCATCCTGGTGAATCCTCTTAGGAGGAATGAAAAGTGCATTTTTCGGGATTCTTCTGATGATCTCTCTGTTTCTGCTTTATTCAGCGACAACAAATTGCCAGTTTTTCTGGGAACGTGCTAATTTATTAGCAGGATTTCCCGCCTTTGTCGAGCTTTCGTCCCAGATGGGAGATAATAAAAGGGACTGAGTGATATCGGCTGGGTACATTACGTAACATTTTTCATTTCCTGATTTTTGCGATGGGATTTGCTGCGGGTGCGGTAGTCAACGGACATAGTTGAATTAATTTATTTGTATTTCTCTGGCTACTCGTATTTGTATTTCCCTGTTCGAAGAAGTTCATTCATTTCCTTCCGTCGAGGAAAAAAGGGGTGAAGATATTCGGATGAACTTTACAGTTAGAATGATTGGATTTATAGCGGGAAGAACCCTCGAGGGAGCTGAAATCTTGGGATTCCTTCCAAGAAATATTGAATTTTTAATGTATTTTCAGCATTGAATTCTTTAATTAATTGTTACCGTTTGGTTCAGTCAGTCATTAACAATCACCGATTTTTATTATTATTATGCTGCACCAAATTATAATACAAGGACGAACGATGTTGTGTCAATAATTTTTTTTTTTTTTACCTTAGACAATCTCAGCTCAATTTTAGGTTGAAAGTCATCACCGCAAGTCAAAGGCGAGATAGCTGCGTTATGACATTTCTGCGTTTTTCCCGAGGCGCCAAGGAAAGACTTAAATTTCAAGAATTGGAAGAAGGAAAATAGTGCTGTTAGTGCGAGTCTGCTTAACATGTTGCTTCGGTTCGAAAGGAATAATAATTTATATGTAAACAGTATTTTTACATATTGATGATGGACTATAGTGCCTATTTTCTCGTAAATCTGCCCGATGCCATTTTGGAAATCGAATAAATTAATTGAAGTTGAAGGCATAATAAAGTCAAATGAGACTGCGTAATTCAGAGACTTAATTGCCATTTAGAAACTCTTTCTCTTTCCTCTCTCTATTAATTCCACGATGCATTAGCAAATCAATGCGATTCATGGAAAAAAAAAGTACCGCGATTACCGATGCGTCCACGAACTCTGTGGTTTAACATTTGGGAGATATAATTAATAAAATCAGTTTAAACTAAAAATATCCTGATATACATAACGCAGCATAACTTATCATAACCGAATCTTATGTGCCTAGCCTCATTACCTAGCCTGACCTAGTCGGACAACTGATTCAGATTCATTTCCCTGGTAAAGTTTTGATTACAAATTTTCACTATCTCGGGTCCTGTCGCAATCGTAAAACTTCCAAGTGAGAACCGTCACTCAGGGGCAAGCGTTGTTGCTTGTATGCGCATGTGCGTCGAATCAGGGTTGCCGGATGTTCGCTTACAACTTTTCTGTGCCGGGAACGGAGGCTGATGAGTGATGTTCATGATACTCGGGAGCGAAGCTGGGAAATTTCACATTGAGGGTTTTGTGTGAGAGGCAGGGGAAAATGTTATCGCGCACCGTCAGATCGAGAGGGAGAAGCAAAATTTAAATTGTTTGAAAATCCTCTCCAAGGGAAGTTCACCGTGTGACACGGGTCCAAGGTCCCGAAAAGTGGGTTCGTGCGAAGTTGTCATTGTCAGGATAGTCAGTCCTGAATAATATCTGACTATTTTGGAGTTCAATCGAGACTTCAACTACGTATACAGTTGCTTCAAAATTGAATTTCTGTTGCCCCATTATATTAAGGGTAGCTTAAAACTACTATTGGAACCAATTTTAAACGGTTCGCATTTCCTCCAGCGAGCCGATGAAAGGGAAATATAATTTGACCATCGCATGAGATTGCTGCTGGGAACCGAACGTCTCAGCAGCAATGAAATCTAATTGACGCACTGTGTTGGATTTATGTAAAGCAGCTTGTGAGTTGAATTATTTTCTTGGCGTTGAGTTTAGTTGACCAACCTTCCTCAGAAATAAGTGTTTAGTTTGCGTGAATTGCTTCCCAAGCTTGATACAGGTCGACTCTCGTTAGTACGTAGTCGCTTACCGTTTCTTTAGTGCGAAAAAAGTTTAGTTTGTAAGCCGGCTTTTCCTTCATTACTTAAACGGCTTTCAGTTCCGGTTTGTTCGTATTCGCTTTGTATGGACCTTCGGTTAATACATACAACTTGAGACGTTTCACCGTTCAAATTTGGCCCCGTTAGTAAGTACTTCGAGTAATAAATAACAGCATATGTACATTATTCTCAGCGTCAGGCACATCCTGCCTGCCTTCCCGGTTGTGGCGCCTGCATCTGATATTCGGTGAGATTACCGAGCAAGACAAAGGAGCCCGCCAGAAGCGCCTCTGCTGACAATGCCCAAGTGGCATTGTTGATGTTTGTTTAGTTATTTCATTGGAGACCGGGATTTGGCCCAGTGAAGTTGCCGTTTAAGTGGAGATTTCAGTCAGAACGTTTGAGTGAACGGGTAATGTAGTCGCGCACGTGCCGGTTGCGATTAAACGAGTATCTGCTGATTGTAACGAGGTTTTGGTTGCGAATATCTTGCCGGAAAGCAACTGCTGCCGTAATCACTAGGTTTAGCTTAACACGATCTTTGACGGAGTTGTGCAGGTTGAAGGTTTACTGCGCCCGTAAGGCAAAACCGGTACAGCCGAAACCTTGCTCGAAACCCCTTTTACCCGGTGCTGGGACCAATGAAGCCCTTTCACTCGATGAAAAGTTGGCAACCATCACGAGGGTGGAGAACGGGGCAAAACAAGTGGACGTAGCACGGGACTTAGGCCTTCCAAAAACGACTGCGAAAATTATAATGAAGAACAAAGCTTCAAAAAAGGGCACCGTTTACAGTTCTGACACGTGTTTCTTCTCGGAAAAGCTGTTCTACTGATATGTTCTTATTTTGAGAGTATAAAATGAGAAAATAATCACCACTCGTGCTCTTTTGTTGTTTCTGACTGGTTGCGAGACCGGGAATCATTTATTAGTATAACGTCAAAGGTAAGTCAGTTTTTCATTTTAAAATGCACAAGTACAATTTAGTCAGAGCTTTGCTTAGTAAGTACTTCTGATAGTAAGTACTATTTTAGTTGGAATATTCGAATCTTACGAGAGTCAACCGATGGAAGGTTGGACTAAAGGTTGTTTTCACTCAGCTTCGGGGTTGGTAGTACTGAGGTGCATGAATGGGAATGCCTGGGTAACCATGAGCAATTGGGTAATAACCTCCCTTAACCCCTAGGTGCCATGTAACGAGAAGACGAATGCTTGCGGATCCTTTTCTTGCAGTTTTGCTTGCTTGTTCTGCAGTGTTTGTATGTCTAAAATAACGCCATCACTTGAATGGGGGCACGTAAAACCTCTTCATCGGAGAAACGTAGCTGCTCATTCCAACAGTTGAGGGGATTCGCCGTGATCGTTGCCTGACGCGCATGCAAAATGGAATTAGAATGCATATAACGAGCGAGGACCCGGGAGAACGAAAATGAAGGAGAGAAATTTTGTCGCGAGTCCGGGATATATGAAAATGAGGGAACACAAAGACACCAGACCGAGAAAGAGAAAAGGCAGGATTGATGAGAAGAAAAAGAGAATGTGACAGAGTAAGGTGGAACGAGAGCATGAATACTCAAGGGTTCCTCCCGCCAAGACCCATGGATGTGTCTCCAGGGGCGAGTATTCTCCTCGCTGACTCACATCCTCCATCTCCACTCACGAGCATTAAGATGGTCGTACTGTAAATCTTGGAGGGCTTAAGGAGGAGGGGGCAAGGGGCAACGAGGCGGGGGCCTTGCCAGGTGCCTGGCTCGTTCTTCGCGCTTGTGTTCCGTCGTTGGATGGCTCCTTCGTTGTCGAATGGCACCGGGGTCGAGTGTTTTCTTACCCGGTATTGTCCATAGGGGTTCATCGGGGATTCAGAGCACTCCCTGCTTTCGGAGACAGGATCAACAAGCCTTTGTTCATCTTCGATGACGTCTCTGTTATGATGGCTGACCCCCTATCAGGTTGAGTACAGGAGCCAGCTGATCCGTCGTAAAGGGTCCATCAGAGGGAATGGGGCTGGATCCTCCCAGGGATTGTGAGGTCGCCCTTTGAATTGGATTAGATATCCCGCAAAAGGCCCCCCTCGTGTGGATTTTTTCCCCTCGTTTTACCCCATAGACATGGGGGGGGGGGGGGGGGGCATGTCGGGTAATTCAACGTTTCTGGTTAACAGCCGTTTCGAATCGAATGGTTTCTTTCCCATGTCAACCGTCGTCAATCTAGGCGGGGCCCGCGCATTATGACATAATTTATTGGCATTTGAAAGGAGGCGAGATGGTGGCTAATTACGAATCATTTAGATCGGTCCGGATAACCTGCTGGGGGGACTTTTTACGGAGCTGCAAACACGCACACGATAAAAGCGCTCGGGGGTCGGTCCTAGTTGAACAAATTACTCCCTTCCTGGACGGGCATGGTAGTAAGCGTGGATGTGGGCTGCTTCCTGTCCCTCATGAAGCATACCGGGCTCTGCCTCTTTTGTTCCAGATCGGGCTGCGACATGAGTCAGGGGGTGCATTCGGCGTGTGCCTCTCGCGCCTCATGGGTCTCGAGCCGTTGACGGGTGTGAGTGCTCGAGGGGTTTCCGTCGGATCCGTCATGGGAGGAGGGGTCGCTTGGGTCTGGTTCGCCTGGGTTTTCGTCGCTGCCATGCTGCCTGTCGGTGAGTCTCGTCGGCCGGGTCGGACGGTGTCGTTGGGGGATCTCGGGGAAGCCGTGGGTCCCGAGTGCGGGGCCCGATCGGTGGTCAATACGGAATGGGTCTCGCGTGTGCCTCTGTGTCCCTGGGAGGAAATGCATGCATAATATTTCATCTACCCTATGCTTTCCTCGCGTGATGCCTCCGAGTTGCAGCTAGTTTGAGGCCAGTCCCATCAGTTACCCCGGTGGCACTGGACATGCCACGCCACCTCCGTGCATGCCTCCGCGGATGAGGGATGATGCGATTCGCTTGGGGGGGAACGGGGGGCTTCGCGGGGCCGTCGTTGCGCGATCAGGCACGGGGGGGAAATTATTCGCGGTGTTCGTGATTCATCGGTGGGATCTATTGAGGTTGAATGGTTTTTTGAATGGGGAAGGTGGAAGTAATTTAATGTTGGGGTGCTCGGTTTCCGGTCGTTGAAGTCGTCGTCGAGAGAGATGGGAGGCCGTCAGGCAAGAGGATTCAGTCGATGTGGATTGTTACGAGGGAAATATGGTGCATCAGAAATGCATTCAGGAATCGATGCAGGAGGAATGGATTCGTCTATATATCCCTCCCAGCCTATCATTACGGTGGAACGTATGACTGGCATACCGTAATCAAGGGTGGATCTCTTACGTTTAGAATCGGATCATGTTTGAAACATTGCATGAAGATGGTGCACATGGCGGGAGGATGGTCCGCATGGCACGAGGATGATGCACATGCGAGGGGCTTCATGCTGCTTCGGCCGGGGCTGCGATGAGCGAGTGATTCATCGCGCCGGGGTGAGCATAAGTGAATTATTCACCTGAGACACCCCTCGGAAACAATATGCGGAGGGTAGATGAGGTCAATAAAGAGACCCCGGAGAACACACGTGCCTCGTCGATGGGATCACGCGAACGGGGAGCCTTTTCCCCCTCGGTAGGAACAACGGTTACTTTGTGCTTGTTTACCCGCGATCGGGTTTCCGCTTCTGGCACAGTGCCTCGACTATGACATAATAGGTGCAGAATGCCGGATCCTAAAGGACGGGAAGAACTCGAGCTCAACCGCTGCGATAAAATCGATCGTGCAGAGACGAAATAAAATGTCGGCGCTGCGTCGTCTGGGACTGACCGAACCAATCTGTATCCATCCTTCATTCTGAGATAATCCCCGGAAATACCATTAACCTGAGCCTAGAAGCCCCTGAAAGATTCTTCTTCTTGCAATGACATTTCTGAGGTTTCCCCCCAAATCCCGAGAGAATATGACAAATCCTTCCCATGTTCAGCCTGGTCCGCTCAATCGACTGTAATAGCAGCGAATACGGGCTTCGACGAGGAAAAGTCCCGCAGTCATTACGCGCCCTGATACCGTTTTCCCCGAACGTCAAGCCACTCTCGCTGCAATCAAATATGATATGATATATGAATGCGATTAGATTAATTTATGTGACTTAGGACCTTCTAACATCGCATAGCACTACACGGAAGAAGACAGGTGGAGCAGGTGTGCAACGTTGCATGTCTGTCGATACGCTTCGCAGGGGGAGGGGGACGTCCGAGAGACACATTCTCGTTCATATCATCGACTATAACGATTGCCAGGGCTTCGTTGTCCACAAATCATGGTAGTGAGTGCATTTCAATGCATAAAGGCAAGATGGAATCTTATGCACTGGTCCGTTGCTCACCGACGTTTCGAGGCCGTTCGTGCTGGGCGTCTCAGGAGCAGGAAAAGGACCAGGAGCACGAAAAAGAACAGGAGCACGACGAGGTCTACGAGCACGAAGAGGACCAGGATCCCTCATTATTCGGTTCCCGCTGCAGTTCCTCCAGTACTATTTCCCTTTTCTTCTGCGACACAGTACACCCGGTTTGATGACGATCCGATTCTGTCAAATATTCATACAGACTATTTCTGTCTGTCCACTTTCATCTTTTTCTGTCGTTCATGCCGCATATCACACAAGGCACGGTTTCGGAACCAAAATTAACCTAAGATTGAACGATTCCGTCCCACCGATCACAGTATGCACGTGAACCTTGTCATTTTTTCCCCACCCATTTATGAACTTCGCTTCGTTCCACTCCGATAATAGACACGGAATGACTATTTCCGAAGCGTCTATTTTAGAAGCCAGTCCCGTGGATCTATGCAGGTTTTTCCTGCCCATCGTTTCAGACCTACTTCGCCTGTCGACAGGGCGGAAGTTGATATCGAGGCTGATGAGCCTGTTTACCAGCTGAAGACAAAAGCTTCAATGATGTGGAATCGATGAGATCCCTCGATGATTCTATTCTTTTCCCTCGGATCATGCGATATTCCGCTGGAAGCTCTCCCTTTCCCAGACGGCAGACGAGAATACAAGAGGCAAGTACTATTTAATGAGGGAGACTAGCAATTGGGATGCTGCCCATGGCAGCGATAAATACCTGTATCGCTCCCGAAATAGAATAGTAGATGGCAATTGACCGTGGGGAGTGGATTTGGGGATACCATGTGGTATGAGGGGGCCAGGAGGGGCAAATTAGATATCCTAGGTTCATTATTGCATTACGTATCTCGTGTTCACATAGTAGAACCAATCTGTGCTCGGAATATCGTTATGCAATCTGTGTGGAGCACGAGGCGGGCGGGTTTTCTTCTGCACGGCGCGAAGAGAATAGGATCGTTGCTGTCCCATCGATTCCCATTCTATAAGCTGGCCCTGCAGTGTTGACTTTTACGGGATGTGCGGAGGGGGCTTTATCCCTCTCCGAGGCTTGGCGCTTCCCCATTTTCTCATACCCGGTGTAATGTGATTATTATCTCTGGAGTTCTGGAGGGAGAGGCATCCGAGAAGTGGGAGATGCTGCAGGGTGACATGATCGAAACGAAAAGTAGGGCACAAAAATAAGTAATAAATATGCTAAAAAATGTATGAAATGATCTGTGCAGGGAGGAGCTTGGAGGTGAGCGCCCGCATCCCGACGCACACGGCAGCGGGGGACCCGGCCACCCTCCACTGCGACTACAAGCCGCGGAAGGAGGCGAGGATCTACTCGGTCAAATGGTACAAGGACGAGGGGGAGTTCTACCGGTATCAGCCGTGGTCGAATCCACCGTCGCAGGTCTTTTATCAGCCTGGGATCAAAGTGGACGTAAGTTTTGATGGTGCTCGCGTGGACGTGTTGGATCACGCGTGAATGTGTGTGCGTGTGAGTTGGGGGGTGAGTGCGGGGGTGGGCGTGGGATTGGGGGCCGAGAGGGATTTACTTAGGAATCGATGCGGTCCAGTTTGAGGGGGAAAAGTACATAAAGGCTTGGAAATGTACGTGGGTCTAGAATGGTTCCACACGAGTCCATTGTCCCGGCTTCATATTTCTTTCACGGCTCGATCGGACGAGCGGAGCGGGAAGCCGACGAAACAAAATCCCATAGCCATAACCATAACCGCGAAGGAGTGGATTCCCCCTCGCAAAATACCGTCCTAAGCCAACCCGATGCAGGAAATGGGAAATGGGGGGGAAGGGAAAATCGGGTTCATCATTCATCGATCCCCAAGCGCCGAGGTCGAGGTGGGAAAAACCACTGGGAAGAGGCGCCTTGCATACGTCCAGTATCTCGATCGAATCTCGCCTTTATGCTCGGCTCACATGCAAGACCTCTTTATATCAAGACAAGACCCCCATGCGCCTTGATTTATAGGACCCGATCTTCTATCTCCGTACACGAGATCGACTGAAACGAGCAGCACGGTCGGTTCGTTAATCGATATTCCACCACTAATTAGAGCTAATGCATGAGTCAATAAGGGAAGGAACTTTTCCCCCATCTCTCATGTATGCATACGAGGGAATTAGATGGGCGAGGGATTTATTTAGCTGTTATCAGGGCGATCGGGTGAGCACGAAAGTATCACGAAAGGACTCACCTGTCCCCAGTTGATAACGCGGGGACGGGATTCGACACCTGCGGGGCCGGGACCGTTTCGTGACGGGTGAATCCCGTCCCCGCCCTCGAACGATTGAGATATATTATTCGCTGGGTTTTCCACGCCAATTATAAACTTTTGCATTACTGATATCCTGGGCTTCCTTCCTGCAAAGCTTTGGTTTTCCAAGCACGATGACTGGGTTCTCGGCACGGAGTTTCATTTCGTTGCGGGTTCTAGTTATTACCTGCTTTTTCAGCTTTTCCCCCGGTAATTTCCCGTCGCGTTTCTTCCCCTCCAGTTACAAGCGTCGAACGACCGGGCCGTGGTGCTGAAATCGGTGAACCTGTCCACATCCGGCAACTACAAGTGCGAGGTGTCCATGGAGGCACCGTCGTTCGACACCGTGTCCTTCTCGGGGGACATGCTCGTCGTGGGTGAGTTTTTTTTTTTTTGCATTCATTTACGGATTGTAATGGATGGGGGGAGTCGATTTCCTCTCCTTCCGAGTCGTCGTGATCTATTGAGAGGATTCTCGATGTGTGACGTTTCAATGCCCCTCCACCCATCTTTCTTCTCGAGGGCTTTTTCCCCCCTTTAAAGCTGCCTTTGGATGTGTCATGTATT
Source organism: Darwinula stevensoni (assembly GCA_905338385.1). Taxonomy (NCBI): domain Eukaryota; kingdom Metazoa; phylum Arthropoda; class Ostracoda; order Podocopida; family Darwinulidae; genus Darwinula; species Darwinula stevensoni. The sequence continues at coordinate 14,078 of CAJPEV010000086.1, forward strand.
CTTCTGGCGGTTTCTGGGGAACAAGGAGATCTAAAGGTGGTGCAGTTTTCTCAAACGCATTCTTGTTACAGATAGCAGGGGAGTAACGGAAGAGGAGGGAGGCAAGTCGTCAGATATCAGCTATATAAAGGGAGGGGTTAGATGAATAAAAAAAATCGTTAAGTGACTGCAAAGCAAAGGAGAGGCATCAAGTTTCGCAGGAATGAAAATAAAGGCTATTGGATTCCATGTATGCGCAAAAAAAAATCGTCCGGTCTCCAATCACGGCGACGCCCCTGCAAATCGAGGGGGGCTAAAGGAGTGAAAATAATGCAGGAAAAAAGGGATCAGGATGGAGGGAAATAACACGGATGGAAGTCCATAAAAAAATATGGCATCTCTGCTGGCGAGTCTGAAAGCGTTCTTCCGGCCGGAAGGGAAGAGAAATGCAGCCAGCCGGGATTTATTCGGCCGTTGAGAGAAGGGGAAAAATCCTGGCACATTCGCAATGCTTTGCAGATATGGAGCGGGAAAAATAGAAGAGTGGACAATTATTTTCCTTCGGTGGGCAGATGTGGGTGGTCCTTTTTGAAACGGTTTTTCTGCTTGGGGATGCGGACTTTGCGAGATTGAGCGGTACGTCAGACCACTGCATCAATCGAAATCATTCGGCCTGGGTTGTCGACGGGGGGGAGGGGGGGGGATGTGGGGATGGGGAGGGGGGTGGGAGGGGGAGCGGTTGCGGCGTATTTTGGGCGGAAATGGAGCTGATGAGAGGACATTCGTGAGATCTGGGAAGGGATAAAAAGATAGAACGGGATAGGAGATGAGAGGAAAGAAAAAGGGAGATTCGCGTAAGAGGACCATGATGGTGTCAAGATGCAAGGACAAAGGACATTCTCTGCGGCTAAGGATAAATGCCCCATTTGGAAGTAAAGGGCGCCTCTTCAACTTAATCTTCGTGCCTTCCTGAGCAATGGCCCGAGACGCAATGTCCTCACGCATCCTCTTTAACATACATCCCCAGAGGAACTGATCCTAATATATGCATGCAAATGAGCCTCTCTCTCGTCCCTGACGTCTCTCCATCTGTTTACACCCGAACACTCATAATTTTGTTGTCATGCTTCGCAGTGGTGCCCGATCAGCGGCCTCAGATCAAGGGCGGGCGGGATCATTACCGCCTCAACGACCGGGTGCATCTCAACTGCACCTCTGGACCTTCCAAGCCAGCTGCTTCTCTCATGTGGTACATCAATGACGAACAGGTTAGTTAGTTTTTTTTTTTCAAACAAATTCTCAGAAAATAAATATCACCTTAAACGGTTTGAAGGTAAACCCATTTGTTAAACTGAGTGTGTTTGTAGGAACGAAATTTGTTGCATCTAGTCTTCGTTACTCAACAAGTCACATATCCGCAAATTTCACTTCTACACTGAGGTAGATCGGGATCAGCTCATAACAAAAAAAAAATCTCTGCTAACCTTGGTTCTCTTCAAATGCAATGTATCCGTAACGTCAATATGCATAAATAATTCACCAGTATGCTTTCGATGAAGGTCGCTGTGACATTCTCTCGACCCCCGCCGCCACCTCACCCCTCGCCTCTCCCCTCCCTCCCCCCCTCGCCTCTCCCCTCCCTCCCCCTCCCTCCCCCATCCCCGTCGCTCGCTGGCGCTGGCAGGCTCTCCGGAGCCGTCTGGATCTTTCGTCTCCTTCACGTGCTTTCATTTGATGTCAGGGTTGCCAAGGGTTGTGATTGCCCCATAAATTATGATAGATTATGACAAACTTGCACCATTCATCAAAATTATGGGAAATATGGTGTTAATGGCGCGAAAATTGCCGAAACACCAATTGGCATGGCTGTCACATCATGTGTGACGGTCACATACAAAAGATCGCATACTTAGGATGGAAAGACTGTGTATTCGTTTGAAAACGGACATGAAATGCGACATCAGCATTGATAATGACAGGCAATCGATAGTTCTCAATCATGCAAGTGGAGATCATCCGATTCGCAGGCAACATCTTCTCTTCCATCTGTCTCACGTTTTCAGGATCTTATTCCTTAATATATTGAAATTGAATCAGGACCGCATTGAGCATTCATTTCATTATCATTGATTTCCTGAAACACGATCCTCTTAAGGTATCCTGGTTCCTTCTTGATCCTCACTATCCCGAGAGTTCGTTCTAGTTCGAGTCTGCTCCTCGCTTCGCGCTTGATACCAAACACTTGGAAGAAGACCCGCGCGGCAGAAAATCGCTCGAAGGCCGGAACAGAGAGGAAAAAATTGAACCATGACAGACATTATGACATCCGGAAATAATCTGTGTCGCGGAACATGGCAACCCTGCCCTCCCACCCCGCTCTCCCTCCCTTCTCACGAGAAGGGAGGGAGTCTGTTATGTCGTCTGATAGGCTTGTTCCGTGCGGAACGACCATATCCAGGATGCATTGAAGCTGGGCATCCTCCATCCAGGCCGGCTGAAGGCTTAGGTATTGTGAATGACGCGAGGCCCGAAGAAAGGGGAAACCTGGAAAACAGATTCTTGCTCTAGTCTATTAGTCTTTCAACCGATTTTCTGGCGTATAGAAAGCGCATGAAAAAAACAGCCGTCACCTGAGCTTATTTAACCCTTTGCACTCGTCTGTCGGGGCTCCTCCGACAAATAGACTATCTTTGGAGTACGTTTATCATGTGAGTAAGCTTTCATCCTGTGCAGAGAAAGTTACTTCGAGTGTTACAAATATAGAACGGTTTAAATTGGCGGAAATAAAGTTGAGCTGCTGAGGCAGAACGCCATTTAAATCAGAGTGCAAAGGGTTAATGGATATAGCCCTTAATTTTCCTTGCTTGAAATTCTGTGCCGCGATCATAGCGACTATATAGTTGGAAAGCTCTCTTTGTCTTCTCTGATTCAGTAGAGAATGCATAAGAAATCTCGCAGGAATCTCGACAGGGCGATGAAAGGAAGATGGAAAGGGTCCGTCCCGGCCGCTGCTTCTCCGGGGCTATTTTTTTTTTTTTTGAATGGTAGACAATATATCAGGAGACTTCTACAATGGAGTTTTCATTTTGATAGCTGCCATTCCGCATGAAGCGTCGCACCAGTCCCCCAGTGCCGTACTTAAGTGCCATATTTTTAAATCACGTTCCTATGGGGAAGGAAAAAAAAGAAACAAGTGTCCGAGATTGCCATAATGAAGTATGATTGCAGAAGATTCATCCGCTGACGGCGGTGGAAGGCTACCATGATGCTGTGATTCTCGGCTAATTAAAAAAAAATCAAGAAAGTCTGGAAAGCTTTTCCATGTCAGTGTACCCAGATTACCATTCCAATAAGAAATTCGTATTAGCGAAGGCTGCTTGAAATTATACACCTGTATGTCGTCTGGCAGTGGCACTATAACCTTTCTCGTCAAAAGGTTAAAGGTTTATGGCTAAAAAGGTTTGACACAATTTCAATCAAGCGCGACTCGAGCGTATACAACCGCAAACTATGCCCAAATATTGAGTCTGGATTCGGATCATGATAGTAAACATTAGCCACGCACGTGGCCAATGTCGGCAGTGACGTCACGGATGACGTAGTCCCATAGGAAAAGGATTTGCTTGCAGTGACGGAGACCCTTATAACCGAAGGCAAGCAGGTTTGCCTTCAGCAAGGTAAAGGTCAAGATGAGGATCGGGGAGCGTACAGCTTCTTCGGTGCCTTTAATTGAGCAGGATTTCCAAAGAAAGACCTTTCAAATCCCAGGCAACTAGGTCCTAAAAAAAAAAGAAATAAGTAAAAGAGGCCCAGAGCTCCTACCAACCCTTTCGCTCACTCTTGCATCGGACGCCTCTTTCTTTTCATTTCACTCCTTGCCTTCTTTTCCTCCTCGAGACTTTGATTGGAGCTCCGATCCCAGGGCCGCGTGTCTCATCAAGATCCTTCCATTGTCTCCCAATAGCGCCACTCTCTAATTGGCCATGTTGCGACATGTCTTTTGGCTGCTTCTGAGTCACCTTCCGTTGATATACACACTGGGTGATATATGGTCAAGCTGGAAATGTATGCACGATGACACTATTTATGATCCCCTGGGAGAGTAGATGGTATCGTTTCAGATGATAATTTTCGGAGCGTTACTTGTTTCAGTGACTCCATAGACGAAGATTTGTAGAGATGCTATAGATGGGAAGATCATGAAAATGCGTTACCCCAACCGTACTCAACTTTTAGATGCGTCACTCTGCACAGAGGGATTTCCATCGATCGAAGCTCAGAATTCCTCAGAATTTCCCCTTTTTCTTTGCAATTCGGAAGCGAAAAGAGCGAAAGTGCTCCGGAGAAGTGCAGATAATGCGCCCTCCGTCCCCAGTCGACTTTTGGCTAACGATTGACCAACGAGCCCAATATTGACTTAGTCGATCCATCCCCCCCCCTGTTTCCCCTCTGGAATATGGGATATGGAATATGGAGTATTTCCTGTTCCCTCCCGATCCATATGACATATGCTATGCTCCATAAGCTTCCGCAATTGACTCCGAGATCTGATCGCGCTGTTGTTTTGTTGTTGCAGTAAATCGTGCGTGAGAATAAGTGGGCGTTATAACGTATGAAAATCAGCAAGTTTACCAATTATAAGTTTCACCTGAGACTTGAGAACTTTTGAGATTTAATTAAATTCTATGAACAAGTTCGCATGAGATAGAAGTTATCGGGTGAATATTGGATTTCATTTTTGCATTTGATTGCTATTGGCAGTCTACAAACCGTCTTCGAAATAAGGAGAGCCTCGAAATACACTGTCCAAAAAAAAAAAAAAGTTTCAAAGAAGATTCGTATGGTTCGACTTGAGCTATGAGACAAAAGCTCTCGAGACGGAAGCTCAGCTGGTCCAGATCAGAAGGCAGTCGAGTATATCGGATTTTCGCGTCAGACCATTGATTTCTCGCCGGCTCTACACGATTTTTTTTTTCTCCTTCTTGGTTGCCTTTCATGCAGCTGGCGACTTTTCAAGCGAAAGTCTGGGATTTGCTGGTGATTTTCACTGTGGTCTTTGTGACAGGCCGATCCGAAGCACCTGCGGGAGTACCCCCCATTCCCGGTGCATAACGACCTAGAAGAGGCAGTACTTGGTCTGGATTTCCGGGTGAAGCCTCACCATTTCCCCCCGCCGGATCGAATCCTTCGCATGAGGTGCACAGCCACCGTCGCCACTCTCTACTGGGAGAGTCACGAGTTGAAACCAATCAGCGAACCTTCGCCCAATGATATCACCGTGCTTTCCTCGCTAGGTACGTCGAGATGAGGTTAATTACATCTGTATGCGATTGATATTAATTAATTTTGTTTTCATATATTTAATAACTTTATTTATTTATTTATTCTTTAATTTATTATTAATATGTATATATTATTTCGTTTAAATTTATTATTAATATTTATTAATTTAAATTAAATTATTTAAATTTTTTTTTTGATTGCGGCTGCTGGGGCGTCACCAGGCGGGAACCGGAGCTCGTCGGTGACCTTGATGACCTGGCTTCGGATCCTCCTCCTCCTCATGTCATTCGTGGCGAACATCCTCTTCTCGTGATGGACTCATGCGATCTCATGAATTCTCTGTGATAGCGCCCAGAGACGCGATCTACATGAATGCTGAGACAATCTCTAGAGAGTGTATTTTTTATGGCAGCGTGATCGATCGATCGGCTGATTGTATCAGGACGGGTCATTTTGATGGAGTGGATTGAAAATAGTGCTCCTACCTCACTTGCATGGCTGGCACGAAAACAAGGCAGAAGGACGAATGTGGCTTGCTCTAGTCCTGATTTTCACTCTCGTATGTAGGATTTTTTTGGTATGCTGCTGTTTGAAGGGTGTTATCAGAGGAGTAAATATTCACCTTATTCAACTGTTGTCCGTCACTTGAAGTCAAGAAAGTCTCGTTTTTGCGTTCCCTCGTCCATATCTTTTATTTATCACATCAACCACATCAGCCAGGAGTTATAGTGCGGCTAACCCGTTTCCGATTGCCAGAACGGAGCCGACAGGTCGACACATGGCAGCACTTGTGGAACTTGCCGACGGTCATGCACGGAGTCGACCGCGGATTTGTCACAGTGCATTCTGCTGTCAGGGGGTGGGCTGCTTGATTAATGCTGATTGCGGGTCCCCTCAGTGTGAATGCCCAGGAATACCCTGTGGTCTCGTGTATTACCGAGTTTCGTGCTTGGGGGTGATCAGGGGGACGGGACCCGGATCTTGAAATTTTCATGAAGAGCTCGGCACATGAAAACGTGCTCCATGAAAAGTTCAATATTTCCCACGCCCAGTTCATGGATCTAGAAAAGTCGATCCAGACAGACAAAGAATGATCGCAGGTTGTCGTGCTGAAGTCGATTGCGTGGAGATCCTTAATTAATCGCAGCGATTACTCGCCCTTGGACCTGGATTGCCTCGTGCCATGGCTATCCTCATGAGCCATGGGAATTTCCCGGACCGACGAAAGATAAAAGAGAAATTACTAGAATAATGCGCTATTAACCCACAAACCGGCTGCTTGACATTGTTTCCCGCCGCTCTGCAATAACAGCTGAGAAAACAAGATTCACTCATCAATCTTGACACGTGTCGTCAATAATGCATTCATTCTTCCACGCAGGAATGAATAAATGAAAAAAAATGCACCTGGAGCCAAGGGATCTTTCCTCGTGGCCTTCAAAGGAAAAGGTCGATTGCTAACAATGGCCACTTTTTTCCCTCCCATCATGAGACGCAAGTGCCCCCCACTCCAAAGTAAAATCGGGGGGGGGGGGGGGGGGGGGGGGGGGGGTGGGGGCAAGAGGTCCGTTCTCAATTCCTAAGTGGGTCAACCTTCAACTAAAAAATATTTGCATGATCGAGACCCAAACTCTCAAAATAAAATCCCAAGAGATGGCACAAAATAAACAAAGTAAATGGGGCTTCTCGTTCGTTCCCCAGGCTGCAATGTTTCATTCCCATTTCAAGTCCCCTTCTAGAGCGCAACCTGGAGAAAAATTAAAGCTTTGAATCTGCGTTTTGCATCAGGAATATGCGAATCCTGAGAATCTTCGGATTCGCAATTAATTAAGGACTTCCGACGCGAGTTTGTCAGTTCCGCGGCAACTTTAATTTCTTCTGCTTGCTTAATTTTTTGCATCCTAAAAACCATTTTCTCCTAAATGAAAAAAAAATGTTTCCAGGCACTTTCCATCGATTTGCAAGCTGAGTAAATGTTATGTTGATTTATCATTATTGCCTCAGATTCCCTTCTGATGGTTTACGCAGATCCCCGCCGGAATGACCCGAGCATGCCACTTACGCCACAACCTTTAATGGCTGTTATGATGAAGAAAGACGACGTAGAATGCATCCAATCAGGTCGGCATGAAGCATGCACGCAACCCGAGTCGGCCAGGACGACATTGGATCAGCGCGACACCTGCCGGAAGCGGCAATCCCTAGACACACAGACCCAACGCGATTCGCGTGATTGACGCAATCACCCCTTATTTGTCGGTGGAGCTGACACCCGACAACCCGGGATTTTAACAAATGTAAAAATTAGAAAAACAGCGAGATCTTCCCACTTCCCCTAACTTTCAGGCTAGAAAATAAAGCTAGAGTTGATTTCGAAAAGAAATTCGTACCACGCGACTAGGGAGATGAGGAATCTTTTCGAGGCAAGTCCCTCCTTTGCTTCAGTAGAGTTGACCTTTGGTCTGTTTTCTCACTCTCTTCACTCCATTTGCACTCCCATCTGATGCCAGAAGGGGTTTCGGCCTTTCTTTCCTTTAAATATTTATCCATTTTTTCCTCTTTGGACTGGGAATTCGTGCGCCCCGAGGGAACGCAGGGGCGCAAGACCACAGAGAGCGCAAGGCCACAAAGGGCGCAAGGCCACAAAGGGCGCAAGACCACAAAGGGCGCAAGGCCACAAAGGGCGCAAGGCCACAAAGGGCGGTCCTGCCAATCAGTCTCGTTCATTCATGATCTCGTGTTTCATCTGATTCAACAGAATATTAAGTTGAATCGATAGTGGAACATCCTGTCGTTGAGGCGCGTGGCACTGATTCCCATGCGAAGAGAAACCAGTGCCATGAGATACAACGTTTCGCGCGATTGGTTTTCAGTTACGTGGGAATTCATGCGCTGAATTCCCTATCAATCCAAAACTCATTTTTTTGTACTTTAGATTCCTCCACGTACATCGCTTGCTTTCCCCCCCCCCCCACCCTATGTTGAGCTTTTTCTTTCGCGATAAATCAATTTCCTTGATTTTCAGGCTGTCCTCAGCCTTCAATTTTGGGCTGGGGGAGTGAGCAACTGAAACCGTTTTCAAAGCGGAGTGATTCGTGATTCCCAAATGTAGGCTGAGGTTACTTCCCTCATTCTTCGGCCCCGACCCTAGAGAAAACACGAGTAAACGAAATTTTAAAAAAGTTATTTGGAAAAAAAAATACGAAAGCAGCTGATCGCCCATGCCAGCAGTTAACCCGCCTCTTGGGCCGAATAGGCGTCGATCGGCGGCAGAACTACAGGCATAAGGCGGCCTTTTCCATTTAGACGATTGCCATCCCTATTTTTCGTGAGTGGTGCAAATTGGGATGCGGGTGAGGAGAATAAGAATGGGGGAAAATGACCTGTTCATCGCTTAATCTGCTCCTCGAGCGGAGCCTCACGATTCGACGCGCATGCGCATTGCGAGCAGCGAACGGATCGACTTCCCGAGTACTACGCAATCTCGCCGTTGCTGGGACGACGTGAGGGCCCTCGCTGGGAGACAGGCGGCGAACCGAGGGCCAGAGTCGATTTTGGCTCTGCACTCATGGACAATACCTGTATATGCAGGGTTTTCGCGAGACGAACCACTTAATGCGCATTCGGATGTGTGAGGTTTTGCATGGCCAAACTGCGGAGTGATCGGTTCGCATGAGACGAATTCGCTTTCGTTTTGCGTCCTCGCATTTTGCCTAAGATGTTGCTTTGTGAAAGAATAAAAGTTTTTTTTTTCAGCACGCACAATGACCTTTATTTGCAAAGCATTGCCTTTACAAAAGGATAGCGCGAGGTGAGGTCGTATATACATAGAAGAGCGAAGAGATATAGTCGAATCGGTCCGCGGCCAGCCACCCGGTGAATCGATTGTCAGGCCAATAAAAGTTGCACGATTCATCGTTTTCATTCGAGTCCGACCATTATTCGATGGAAATTCCAGAAGTTCTTCAAGCCTTCAAGCAAGAGTTCTCCTCACAAGCTTAACAAATATTCACTCGCCGAAAAAGATAATCTACGGTACACCTCCACGTTCTGGTCGCAAATCAGTGGCAGAGGATGGAATTGAGAATGAGTGGCGTAAGGAGGCACTCGAACGCCCCCCTTCCCCTTCCTAAAATCCTGTAATCCTTTCGAGGCCTTTGAAACTAAAAATGAGGATGAATGTGCGTTTCTGTTTCCAAGTTTTTTTTTTCAGTTGTTTGTTTCGTTGAAAATAAACAACTCAAAGTATTTTTTTTCACAGATTTTTTTTTTGTTTAACTCTTAAAATCTCACTGACTTGAACCGAATTTCTCACCGAATTTCATCCTCCAGTCCTCCCCGAGCCGAGTTCTCGAAGTCTTTTCTCATTGGCGTCGATTCTGGTCGATGCGAAAAGAAATACCGCCTTCGGTTTTTGGAAGGAAGGCGGCTCCCTCCTGCGATTTTTTTTAAAAGTCGGAATGGCAAGAAAAACTCGAAAGATTTCTCTGAAGTAACTAAGGGAGCCAAAATGGCATGAAGCGGGCTGCGCATCGAGTAAAAACAAAAAAAGACAAATGACCCGTAATGGGAGTGTCCTTTATGACCTTTATGATCCATTGCGACAGTGACACGGGACTCGATTATTTCCCGTGGAATAATTTATCGGTCGTCTGCACCCCAATTTCAGTCGTGGGCTGCGTCGAAGAATATTGAGCTTTCCTTGTCACGACGATGCAACATTGGCACCGATGAGCGATCGAGAGCGACTCTCTTGGTATCACCCGGCTGAAGGCACCGGTGCAGCTGCGCCGCTGATTCTGTGTCTTAGACTTAACAAGCGGTAAATTTGGCTATGGAAAATGCTGCAACTGCAGGGGGGGGCAAGGTGGGCAGGGGGGGGGGGCAAGGTGGGCAGGGGGGGCAAGGTGGGCAGGGGGGGGCAAGGTGGTGGGGGAGTTGGAATTTCACGGCGAGATTAAATATCGACTCGACCGTTGATCTGTGATCTGCTTTCGCAGCTGGTCGGCCGTTCACCCGGTAACTTAACAAAAAAAAAGAGGATTTCACGCAATCTCAACCGGGGAAGGACTTAACCATTCCACAGACATCGCGGAGTTCAACGGAGGCCGCATTCCATCGCTTCCCCGATTCCCCGATTCCCCGCTTCCTCGCTTCCCCGCTTCCCCGTTTTCCCATCCCTTCGACCTTGGCTTAATCACGATCCGAGGGAAAAGCGAAGGTGGATGTAATGAAGGGCAGGCAGAACGCGATAGAAACTCGGCGCTGGAGTCCGTCCGATTGCGTGCGCCCGGCTATCGCTGCGTAATCTTTATGAATTCGCGTGCACCTTGGGCCCGGTGAATCGATCTATATTCGGGGGAGAGGGAATATAAAATTATCAGGACCGAGAATCGCCGGTCACTGTTGCCCTCCTGTGCTGGCCATTGCGTTGCCCTCGATCTGATCTCCCTGCGGTGGGGAGGGGGAGGGAGGGCGCCCAGTTTATTAGGCCAATCTTGGCCAATATTGCCTTGTTGGTTCGACGGTCGGCCGATATTGCCTTGTTGGTCCGGTGCTTGGCCGATGCCAGTCCGATTCGACGTGCCACTGGGAGTCCGGCGGACGGATTCGCATTCGGCGACGCTTCACGCCTCTGACACGCCGCCGCGATTGCGCGTCGTACCCCTTTCGCTCCTCGCCACGGGTCGCGTGCCGATTAAGGTGTGACCTTCAAATGAGAAATTAATGGAGGACAAACAGGTGTCGTGCGCTCGCAGTCGGCGACCGAGAGATTAACAGGTCCGGCGAGAAAATACGAGTCGATGGATCCGGCGAGGCCACGCGCCGGCACGAGAATGCCACGGGCCGGCACGCATTCGAAACCCCACGGGACTCGAAGGGTACCCGAGGCAATTAGGAGCCGCCGGATGGCAATCGAAGGCAATTACAGATTCCTGCCAGAATCATTTGAGCGTGCCGTTTCAAATCATGTGGTAATTCAATACGAAAAAAGGCGGCATGGAATGTATCACATGATTTTTATAAGCCTTTATTTGTGTCCTTTCCCTTTTGGAAAGGTCATGCACTAATTATTTAACGGTACTTGTTATAGTACTTACTCTACTTTCGGGCATTATCAAATGAAAATGGAAAGGAATCCGTGCTTCGGCACGATTCACGACGAGAAAAATGCATTTTTTTCACATTCCTGGTCGTCGAGTCGTCTGCTGCACCGGCGGATAAGGGGATAATCAGGCGAGGAAAGGGCTGGTGGGGTCGGTTTGCCTGGGGACTGCCGCTTCCCGTAGGTGTCGTGGTGATCGCATCGGTCAAGTCGGCCAGGACGACATAAGTCGGCCAGGACGACATAAGTCGGCCAGGACGACATAAGTCGGCCAGGACGACATAAGTCGGCCAGGACGACATTAGTCGTCGGCGCGTGGTCACGTAGTTACAGAGTCGCGTGCACGCTGCATTCTACGTCGTCTTTCTTCATGTAACTTTAAATGTCGCGTCGTGAGCGACGTGAGCGGCGTGAGCGACGTGAGCGGCGTGAGCGACGTGAGCGGCGTGAGCGGCAAGCTCGGGTTACTCGGGACCTGCACGATTCATCAGCAGGGAATCCGAGGCAAAATAAACCGCAAGAATGAAATAAACGACCCCGACGAAAAACGAGGACGAGAAAGAAATAAACGACGGATTCCCTCGCAGCCCGGCAGAAACCCATCGGAGAATTTAGTCAGGATCGATGAACCCAATAAAGATCCCCCGAGGTGGACTAATGCGGTCATCCGAATGCCATCAAGCACGTACGGAGAGATTCCCCTCCGAAGCGATTTCCCTCGGAGGTGATTCCCCTCCGTCGCATCGAGATGCGCATAATTCAAGAGGCAGACACGGTATATATTTTTAAATTTCCAGCATATCGTCTGCGTAATCGAAATTCTGATGCATCGACACGATGCATCGTCTGATACGCGCGTCGACGCGATGCCGGCCGACGCGAAACCGATTTCCGTCAGCCATTTATCGAACCCGAAAATCACCGTGTTTACTCGCGCATAACGCCCGCGGATATCATAACGCCCGCGGCGATCCATTATTTAAGACCGGGAGCGAAACCGAACATTAAAGGGTCGATCCGTGGAATCATCCATCATCGGAGGAGTTGTCTCGCGTGTCGACTCTCCGTCGATACTCTCTGCGTGGCACGTGCCTGGCACATGTGGCTACGGCGAAAACGAGCATTTCGTGCCAAATAAAAAAAACTCCAATTATTCACGTTCTTGCAAAATCCTGAGGGGAAAAGTGCAACTCCTGATCGACAAGATGATCCGCCCTGTCCCGGCGCAGCGCTGAATGGCAGCTCCGAGTGGCAGCTGCAGCGCTGAATGGCAGCTCGATCGTTGCGGCATTCAAACACTTGAAAAAATAATAAATAAGTCTTTGAACAGGACGAAATGTCAAAACTGTCTAATGTAGCTGCACGAGAATTGGCAGTTTATGAAGAAAATGCTTCAAACGCTTTTGCGGAAAAATATGTGGATCATGAATTAAGTGATAATATTTTCCGAACCGAATTAACGAACGTTAACCATTTTTCTGACGAAATTCTCCAGATCGTGAATCTGCAAACTCGTCTGAATATTCAGCGCGGCGAACGCGCATTGCCGGCATCGCGGTTGCTCCGCGGTGAACGGGGAAACCAACCGCGGAACTCGGCGAACGCTTCGCGTCACCGGCGAATGGGAACGAAATCCCGCGGGAATCCATCATTCGAGTCGATTTCGGGGGAGGAGGGGGGGGGGGGGGGGGGGAGGGGAGGAGCAATTCAGACTCAATCACGAGAAGAATGATTGTTCATCATTTCGCAGTCATCCATCCGTCAATGAATCATCGACGAGCGTGACGTCAACGTCGAGGCGCCTGGCACCGATCACGGAAAGGGGGCGGTTTCGGACCTATTTCGGGCGCGTAACTTCGGGACTCGCTGCATGACGTCACGGTTCCGTTCCGGAACTTTTGCATTTATCGCTCGGACGACTCGAGGGTCGGCCGAAACGAAACTGGTATTTTTTTAACGTTAATTTCAGCCGTGCTTCCTAAATGTTCGACGTTAAGTTAAATCATGCTCTTAAGTCGAGTTAAGTCAAACCCCTCAGACCACCGATAAATTGGGAATAAAGCAAATCTCACTTTTTTTTTGTTTGCGCCCTTCCCCCACGCGATATTGATTTGGCGTCGAATTTCCTGGTACTCCTAGGAGTACCAAGGAGTACCAGGAAATGGAGCCAACTTCAAAGATGCTTCATACGATGGTCGAAGAACATCCAGAATATGAAAAAGGACTGCAAAGGGAAAAAGGACTCAAGGGTCACATCGGATGATCCCATAAACAATCAAATCTGTAACAGCAACAGCGGCGCAGAGAATTCTTTTCACCGCCGAAACGGCACCATATTCTTCGCACAGATAAGGTGATGCATCAGAGGGAAGAATTTTCGAGGATCTGACTATTAGATTTTCGGGCCTTTTTCTCTGCCTAGGGAACCCATCTGCATCTTCGAGTAAATAAGCAAAAAAAAGGACAGCGAGTATTCAATCCACAGCCGAAAGAGACCCACCTTGATTCAGATCGTGGAAGATGAAAATCTGGAAGAAAAAAAAAAAACCGATTGGGAAAAAAAAAATCGCATTTCAAAGTTTGCGCTGGGTGATTGCTTTCATTTAGTCTTGAACGAGAACCAGAGAGACTTGAAGGATCGTGATACCTTTTCCAGCAAATAAGAAAAATAAAATAATCACCATAAGGTTTAGTTGTTGAAACTGCACATTGTGATGAATAAATAAATAAAATGACCTGTTGTAAACCCCTCCCCCCTCAGTTTGAGAACTGCTTGAATAAAATGTCTGGAATGAGGATCCAAACATGAGAACCACCGTCGCTTTTTGCTTTTGTCTGAGGTGACGGCGGCCAGACAGGTGATGATTGGAAGAATGTATTGTAAATTTTACTGCTGATGTGGCTTCATACTCTTCATTATGGTCGGCGAGATCTCGAACCAGAACATAAACTGAACCTCAAACTTGAACTCGACCGAGACCTTCTCTGGGTCAAGAAGGAGCGAAAGAGGTAGGACTAAAGGACTAAAGGACTAAGTGCTTGGAGGCCAGGCTGTACGCACAAAACTTTTTTGTCCCAATTACGACACACTTGGGATGTGCCAAAAGGTGTTTTGAATTTATGACAAGTACGTTTTGTGTCAAAAGGTCTCTGTGTGAACTGCATAATTTAGGCATTGCTGTGCAGATTAGTCGACTGTCGTATGTTGCCATCAGGTCAACTAGTGTTCCATTCAAAATAGATTATGAAGTATTTGGTGTCGAAGTGACACATTTTGTACTCGTATGGTCATTTGGACACACTTCGTTTTCACATTATAATATTCGGCACACATTTTGGCACATTTCACGTGTGTCATAATAGGGAAAACCACTTTCGTGTCGGAAAAGTTTTGTGTGTGGGCTTCACCATGCAAATCGTCTGGATCGTGACGTCATGGAAGCAGCAGAGAAAAGGAACGGGAGCAGCCCGAGGTGAGAAGTCACGTAGCAATCCGTTTGAGAATCTCGCTTTAACGATGCGTCATTTGGGGATGCAAGGACTGCTACCGATGAGGAAGGGGAGGAGGTCTCGAGCAGCTCTCTTTCCCCGACTGCAGGATCAACGGCGAACGCGAGCAAAATGACATATGAACGAGGAGTCTTGGTGGAAGAAAAGGTGGAGGGGAGGGGGGAAAGGAGGAGGACCTTCACAGGGGCTCGAGGTCCTCGAATGAGGACCTGATGCAGCAGGGACGTGAGCAAATTACCTTAATTCATACTCGCTAAGTAATTCCTCATAATTGGATGAAAGCTGATTCAAACTATCTTAGTGCTTTCCAAACCTAGCTCTGCCAAGTCCACTCTGATGCTAAAAATTGGCATCGAGAGATGCCACTGTTCTCGCTTCTTGGTTTTCAGGTTGCAAAATTGAGAAATTTCAAGTTTTCTCATTAAGCACACTTCAGCGTACCGGCTAAATGAGGAAGTAATGGCCCTTCACACGGCTTCATTATGGCAGCTGTTAGAACTCCTTCGATCGTGGCTTTTTTTTGGCTTGCGGAGCTTAATCAATTAATTGCAAAAGACTAATTAGCACGTGGTCCCACGGGAGGAAAACTCCATCTCGCGCAAACTTTCTTCTCCAAAATCGTTAGGCGTTCGCCGATGTTAACTTCCTGGTATAATCCCGTTCCAGGGGGAATTCCCGGGGGAATTCCGGGGAAGAGCACTCTGTTGTGACAATCGATAAAAATGGCTTTTCAATTGCTCAGGGGAAAATGAGAGTATGGTTCGTTGGAGAGACCTCTTTCCTCTGATTGATATAAATGAGGGCAGGGCCTCTTTACTCAAAAGAATTTTTTTGCACGAATATCGGTGGAGATGGCTGGGGAAAACTGGGATGCATTTCGATAAATGTCTATGACAAATGACGCAGAAAACCTCCGGATTTCTCTCTGTCTAGAAATATTTATAATAATAATAAATAAATAAAAATAAGAAGAATAAAAAAAAAAACAGGAAAAGGTGGAACGAGATTGAAGAGTTCCTGACCTGTCTCCGACTCTTTTAATTAAGAAACCGGAAGTTTTCTTCTCTCAAGACCGGGCACCACTGAGCAGCAAACGGAGAGGAAACTTGATTAAATTAAAGCCATTCCCCCGGAATGAATAGTCCTAAGGATGAGATCAAACGCATGCCGATTTTGCCCGAAGGTTCTTTTCAGCAGAAACCGGCATTTCCTTCTACGAGGGAACAAAGAACCCCGTCGCAAAATGCTGCACGGAGAATACAGGCCAGGAAATCAGCGTCGGATGATGAATGAAAGCCTTCCCCTGAGAAAAGGCCAGGTGATGACACCCCAGAAAAAAAGGGGGAGGGAATCGACCGAAGACACGCCATGAGAATCCCTCATGAGAATCACTCATGCCACGAGAATCACTCATCCCCCCACCGAAGTCAATCAAGCGCCACAATGCCTCCCTCATCGAGGACATGTCACGGAACAGGGGAATTTCTCAACCGACCACTAATCATGCCCTCACATTCATATTTCAGGTTCTTCTGCAAAGAGAAGATCGCATTGTGTCGGCCATCGATCTCGTCACCCGTCCCTGAGACCAGATGTTACCATTGGAATTCAATCGGCATTGCAATTCTATTGGAATCAGTACAATGCCAATTGAATTCAATCGAAATAGCAATTCTATTAGAATCGATTCAATCGAAATGGCAATTTATATTATAATCAACTTAATGCCATTGGAATTCAATTATTAGAATGGTCTCCACCTGGTCCCTGAAAAGTTACCTTGAACCGTTTAACCTCGACCGGCAGTCAGGCTAAATGACCGCCAGCGACCCACAATAAGGAGACGCTAACCGCAGGATCATCCTCCCCACATCAGAAATGTGGGGAGGGGGGGGGGTATGAAATTGCGGTTAGCGCTGAGAGCTGAGCACTATTGTCACTAACATCACACGTTAACGACACGTGTTCATCAGCTCTTTTCACGTTTGTGCTAAACCGAAACTGTCCGACGATTTTACAAACCATAGGCTGTGATGGTCAATGACTAAAAATATCAGACTGGACACTAATTATAAATAGGGTCGGCCTACAGATTCTGAAGCATGCTCTGCCGAACAATTAAATAGTAAAGCTCGAATGACACCAAATGATTTTTATCGTAACTGACACTATGATTACCCCAGATATGCCTGACGTTCTATATGTATGAGGGCGTACAGAGATGTGCGTGAAAAATTCTCCCCCGTAGTTCATTGTCAATGGACATATGGTACTAGTGGCACGCGACACCCAAGCAGGTCTTCAGCCTGCGGCTAGCAACTGATGAAGCTGCGTCCATTCAAACAGCTGACGAAGACATGTCAAAGTTCATAGTCTGCACGCTGTCCACACGCACTCCCTGTCTATCTGCTATATACCTATATATGGTATATAAAAGATAAAGAACCACGTCATCCTATGTAATCGATTCCTAAGAGCAAACTGAACTTCCTTTTGGAAAGCTGCAGTTTTCTCTTACACCACTTTCACCTATGCATTTCACTGCTTCGACAGAAGCAAGAACTCCGTGGAAAAAAGAAGTCTGAATGCGAGAGGTGCCTCGTATGTTTGTTGCTAGCTGGCAGGATCCGCTCCAATTTTTTTTCTGCGTGCCATTTGGGTTGGGTCTCTCTCGCTGTAATGGATTCAGACGTCTCGAATGGCACATTCCGCGGTATGCCGGACCTGGTGCTAACCTCGTTTCGCGTTGGGACGAGAGTGCTATTTGGCGAGAAGGCGACACTGCGAAAGTACCTTTCGGTACGTGAGAACGAAATTCCCGGGAATGAAATTTCGGGGAAAATATAAAAAAAAGAGAATTGTGGACTGTGCTCATTGCGAGCGCAGGTGCTGCCCACGTGGTTCACGTGTCTTCCATCTGGATGAGATGCATCTCGTGTTCGCCCAAGTAACACAAGATATTCCAGCAACGTTTAGGAAATGTTGATGAACAATGTTGCATCTATGTGTAAATGTCCAAAACGTCAACGTTGCTCAAATGTTGCGAAGGAACATTGCATTTACGTTGCAAATCGCTACTTATTCATTACATACACGTTGCAGATACGTTTCAGGATTTATGTTGCTGCAATGTTGATTAAAAACGTTGCTTCACGGGCACCTAATCTGGGTCTATATTGGCATTACGGAAAAGCGTAGNAATGTTGTACAGCAACTTGCAACATAGAGCAACATAGGCAACATTACGAAAACGTTTCATCAATATACTGTGTTACTTGGGATCTCTACACCTGAATCCCGAAAGGAACGGATTTACACGCCGGAACGAGGGTGCACGACGTTTCCTCAGGTTTATGGGGCAAACAACGTAATATTTTCATATTTTCATCCCCCCCAGGATTAAAGAGGATTAGCCGCCGTTCTCCCATTCCCCTCGGTTTGAAGAGCCCCTGCAATCCCGCTTGGCCCGGGGGTTGAGGGGGGAGGGGGCGGGGGCTGTTGAATGAGCCAAGGAATTTCTTCTGAATTTGTCCGAAAGCAAAAAAAAAAAAAAACGAATTCTCGGGGAGACAAAATCTATTTTTTGCCGACTCTCAGTCGGTGCACCTACACCATGGAACTATGAAGCACGTGTGGCTCGCTTCTTCACACTCTTCTCACAGGAGATTCACTCCTGATTCACACATCTTTCGAAGTTTCAGGGCCGGTTTTGATCGGGAAGTCATGGTCGGCTTCGTGGCTGTCCGCTTGACTTTGTCGCACATTGTCTTTCGCATTGTTCAGATTCTGCACGTCACTCAAACGACATTGTCTTTCGTCTTTCGGCCGTTATCGCGTTTCCGGATCGGCATTTAACGATGCTCTAGCGCCCTAGAGATGCGCGACGCCTTATTGGCGTCAGGGTTGCCAGAATTTCAAAGTGAAGTCGAGCCGAAAATCCTCCCAGTCAAGTTCGAACAAATTCAAACATTTGGCATATGCCCAAAACCCTATTGCGGATCTCGATCAAGTCCGATCGCTTTCACGCACGCCACCCGTGTCAGATCTCGACTAGCAGAACAAAAATTTTCTAACCTTATTGGGTCACGAGCTCTAAGCCAAAAATTAATTATAAAACTAATTATAAACCTTGAAGTATTTTTTTAATTGTTTAAATGAAAATCCGTTGCAGTTTCTAATGGAAACGGGGAGGTGGAGAATTTCTGCCTCCATTAAAAATAAAATTAAGCAAATGGGATAATCCGCTGCTGCCGTTAATGCGCCATCTCTCTTCGATTGTGAGAACGTTGTTTATTTGAGGAATTGCCAGATGGCTGCCTTTCACTTTATGGCAGTTTTTACATATAACTCCTCACCTCTAGCAGTGATTGGGTCTAGCCTCATGAGCAATTTTATTTTTCTAGCTGTAATGAATTTTTGCGGCACCCATGACGTCAGTGGACGCGGTTGGACCCTTTCAGCAGGACAAATCCTCGCATGATAAAGAATGCATGTTTAAGATTTTGCAACTCAATAGTCAAGTGTTTGCAAGATCGCTAACAGATCCTCGGACAAATAGACACAAACACAGAGCTGTAAAATAAATTTTCTGTGGTTGCCGATGCATATTTTACATGGAAAATGTTTTTAGTCGTTTTATAAGCCTAGAGCTCACATCACACCAGCTTGAATAATCACTATGAATAGCTTATATAATTTAATCGCTCCTACTCGAGGTTCTTAATAGCTATACTTACTCCAGTAAGTCCCTGGGTGTCTAGATGCTTACATATGAAAGGCAGGCTTGTCTAACCTGAGTATGAGAGACAGACAGACAGACTGAGCCAGACTGTTGAGACAGACGTGAGGAGTCGCTCATCGTCGCAGCATTTCGTTTTCTTCTTGGATGGATTTAGTTTCTGTGAAATGCGGGGAATGAATTTTCCATAACAACGACGAAGAAATTTATATGCAAACTCGAGAGACATGATATGAAGAACTCATTCGCGTCGCCAGGCAAAAAGAACGGCAAAATACCTTAACATTATTTCGTTCACTCACTCACCATATGGAATGTGCAACGGAATTTTGTTCGAGGATTGCTCGATGAACGAGGTGAGAAACCGATGATGGGAAGTCTCTCCAACACCATGAACGACACGTATATCATTGACTTCTCTTACTTGGGGCAGACAGAAAATGTGAAATCGCTGGTCATGCCGGCATTGTCAATTGGTGGCGCAGTATTTTTTTCCTGATGGCTTAAAACTGGATAAATCCTCTAAGTAAACTTTCATGGGGATCCTTCTCCTCCGGTTTTCTTCTCTGATAGCTTCAAGGAGGACATTTCTCCCACGACTTTCTTCTCGCATGGCTTCAAGGTGGTTGTTTCATCCTCAGCGTTTCTTTCTGATGGCTTCCAGATCTGTAAAAGGGGTAGAAATCTTACTTTTTCCCACATCCCTCTTGATAAGTCCAATTCAAAGACAAAATGCAAAAGCTAAAATGAAGACGGCCAACTTGAGTCACAACTTGTTTCTTTCCCTTAGTTGGGACAGATGGAGCAGGTAGGAGGGGGGGGGGGTCAATGACTATCCCCCCCTCATCATACTACTGTATTGATGTTTGGCTTTCTTCTCTGATGGATTTAAGGATCTATTAAAAGGAGAGTAAATATAGCTTCTCCAGTGAAATTTCAGCACATAATCCAAGGAGGATTTAACAGAGTGATAACTTTGGAAAACTTACTTGGAAGGAGCACAGGAGAGTCTCATCGACGGACATCATGCTTGCAGCATTATCATATTTTTTGCGGTAATTCGGAGCAGAAAAGAGTGTGACCAACTGACGCTTGGCAAAAAACTCGTATCCACCTTCAACCACCTAAGAAGATTATCAGACCACACGATTGTAAACCTAGTTGAAATCAGGTGTGTGAGTCGTAAGCATGCGGCTGAATGGAGAAGTGAGACACACCTGATGGGATCGGCAGATGAGATCTAGATCGTGTCTGTTGAGGAACTTTGTCACAACATCAGGGCCAAATGTGAAGGACACACTTTCATCACCATCTTCTATACTAGTATTCTCTCCCCACCCTTGGACATCTTTGTCAGGGTTCGACCAGAGGAGATCGCACAAAAGGCCTGGAACATACACCCCCTTGATATCGTTCAGGAACCACCAAGCAAACAAGTTTTTAAAATCTCTGGATCACTCAAGTGAAGAAGAGATAGATGTTCTGCATGACCAGTACTGACATAGGTTCGTTAAGGTACTTTGAGAGATTCCCATTATCAGAATTTTCAGATTCACAAGCTCTTAGATCTAACCTGTATCAGGAACTTCAATGGGCCTCATGATACGACGGATTTGCTCCATGGACTGGAGATCAGGGCTGAGCCCTCCGTGGCAGCAGAAGATTTTTTCATCTACGATGGCCGCAACGGGGAGGCAGTTGAAACAGTCCGTAAACATCTTCCAGATTTTAATGTTGTACCTCCTTTTGCCTGCAGGGATTGAGCCTTCTCTTTCAATTGTCACCGTTCTCATGGGGTTCAACAAGTGGGTTTATGAACAACAACTCTAGTGGCGTTCGCTTCGCCGAAGGCAAATTATGATCAAAATCTGAACTGGTTGAATGAATAGGACAGCGAACGTGCTGAAAGAGAACTGCGAAATACTAGTATTCGGGAATCGAGAATTGATGGGGGGAAAGGACCCGAGAGAGGTCATCACATGACCTGTTTTTCTCTTATTCAAGTCACTTTATGCTTAGCTCATTTTGTAGCATTTTCCAAGTCTTTCTTCATTTCTCCTTCTTCCTTATTTTTTTTTTAAATCTGACTGCAACCTCATTCACAAACACGCACGCGGGAGCACACGAAGATACTGTGGACTGAGGTCTTGAATGCCTAACTGACTATTGATATAATAAAAAAGTCAAAAGTTTTTTTTCATGTTTCCACTTTCGACCGTTTGTCAGCTATGTCTACTTCCGGCCTCATCTTCTTTCGGTCATAAATGCTTCGGTGTCATGAACCAAATCCCGAAACTCACACTCATCGTAAAAGCCATGAATTCTGTTCATGCTGGCACATTCATGGTTCCCCCTGAGGAGAAAGAAATTCTTCGGATACTTGATCTTATATGCCAAGAGCAGACAGATGGTCTCCAATGACTGCTTCCCGTGATCCACATAATTACCCAGGAAAATATAGTTCGCCTTGCGAGGGAAACCTCCAATTTCAAAAAGCCGAAGCAAGTCCGTGTATTGGCCATGAATGTCACCTGTGAACAAGATATGGACATTAAATCGACAAGGGACCTCCGGTTGCTATACAGGGCGGTCAATACAGATTGTTACCTCTGAAAGTCACTAAAGGCCTATTCCGATTTCAGAGCAAGTTGGGCTCAGGCGATAGAGTAAAATAAGTATGACAATATACCTTGCTTTTTTCGGCTCACCTGCTGAACATTAGTATACTCAATATTTTGAGTTTGTTGACCTCGACTCTCATTGGTTTACTTCAAGGAATAAGCTTCCAATGGCACTCATTTCTATTAATAAAGTGCAGTGCGAAACTCCAGAAGCGTATTTTTCAATTCTGACATCTTCAATCATGCTTCAAGAATGCTTTTGTGCTAAGTTTCTACAAGGAACAAACTCCTTTAATTGTTATTCAAGGAATTATTGTAGGGAAAAGATGGTTAGATGCCGCCGACCTGAGAATATCCTCCGAAAAGGCGTCAAGATATGCTCAAAACATTTTAAAAAATTGTTTCAAGAGAAACCGGAATATTATGGAATAGCGGAAACCAAGCTCAGTTCCTGCTTGTTCCTGATGCAAAGTAAATGCTGAAAAGTTTCAAGAAATATATTTGCATGAAAAAACGGTGATAGTAAGTCGAATCGCCGCTCTGTTCCCATGCATATAAACGATTTCAAGCAATTTCTGATTTTGATCAATCGATTGAGGAAGAGTTCGAGCTCTCTCCGGTCGGGTCCTGAAGCTGGGGCAGCGTTATCGAACACTCAAGATAAGTTCGGTCTACGATGCGGTGGATGCATCGATACATATTCTCCGAGGTTTTCAAGGTCTGGAAGTTCGATATGAGTACAATACGAAAATCAATATTTGCAAAGAAAGCTTGCGGTTACAGAGGGCTCCTTTAAGGGTTGCGCACGGATAATCCTAGCGAATTCCTAATGAAGCCGTCAATTTGCCATTTAAAACGCAATATACAAGGTGAACCAAAAGCAAGGTTACACTTAACAACAACTTTTGTATAATAATAATGTATATATAAGAGATGTCCGTGTGGGAAAATGTTTAAAATGTGATGGTAACGTATTTGAAAATTTACTTTGGATTTTGCTATTTCAATATATTGTTGTTTTAATATATATTGTTATTGTTGTTTATTGCAGTTGTTTTAACATGGAACTCTAGGTGTAACCATTCTTTTGGCCCACCCTGTATAAATGAAGGTTGCATTGAAAAGCATGTGCACCTATAATTGACCAAGAATCCCTTTCAGTGGGACTTAAACCTTATTTTGAAATGCCACACGTTGAACTATGATATTCTATTTGTGGTTCTTCCCTGTAGTTAACCCAAACGAAAATAATGTCGCTTGGACGATACAAGGAAATTTGAATGAAATTATGCAATGGGTGAGAAAGTTTTTCAATTCACTAGGAAATACAATTCAGGCAAAAAGAGAATTTGCCCAGTTCACCATATGCGATAAAATAACAAAAATAGGAGACTGCAAGCCTTTGAAGGCAATCGAAACAACACTTCCTCCCAAGGAATCCAGAACTCTTGATAATTGAGCACCCGTGCAACTTGAGTTTGACTTTCAACCTACCGCATATTATAAGAGGGGCTTCCAATTCTAGCAATATGGGCTGGCTCAAGAAGATATCCCGTGCCTCGAGGCAGAGTCCTTGAATTTCTGCTTCCGTCATCTGCACTGTCGTCCCCGGTCTGCATCCTCGAACTGCCATGAAAGAAAAAAATTCAAGAAGGACGATAACAACATGATCACATTTCATTTCAACAGCAATTGATGCTTTTTTCCATGAAAACATGGAATGAATTCCATCGTCGTTATCACTTATTTCTCTCCCAATCTACAATTAGTTAACATCTTCCTTATCGTCATTGGTTGATTTATCAGCTCTTGATAAGAAGCTGTTACTTCACGGAGGAAACACTCCTCTTTGCAATTGTGATTGCTCTCAAATTGATTCATTAAGTTCAAGTACTTACAGGAACGCCTCTGGAGGAGGGAAGGATGAGGAATGCGAGGAGAGCGTCACGATCAGTTTTGAACTCCAAAAATCAGACAAAGCAAGAGTTCAGGAGAATCAAAGTACACGAACGGCGTACATTTAAACCTGCAATTGCTTGTTTATATCACCATCTTTTACCAATATGGCTGGACGCGGGCAAATGTGGTTGTCATCACTTTGTGCAAAACCAATGGGCCTATCCCAAGTAACACAAGATATTCCAGCAACGTTTAGGAAATGTTGATGAACAATGTTGCATCTACGTGTAAATGTCCAAAACGTCAACGTTGCTCAAATGTTGCGAAGGAACATTGCATTTACGTTGCAAATCGATACTTATTCATTACATATACGTTGCAGATACGTTTCAGGATTTATGTTGCTGCAATGTTGATTAAAAACGTTGCTTCACGGGCACCTAATCTGGGTCTATATTGGCATTACGGAAAAGCGTAGGCTTCACTGGTCCTGAACTGGACCGATATTCGACCAATATTGAATTATTTATTTCATCCTTTCGTACATTCTCATCAACAGGACGAAGCCTGTACTGGTATAACCCCTACTCCATGCATAATACAGTATCTGTATCATGTACAGGCAGGAGACAGTACATTTTTGGAGGTGATCTTCCCCTGGATGTGCTAAATTGCACAATACAGGAAAAGGTCCGACCGCAATGTTCTATGGAGTGTCCACGAGATCAATCCTTCGTTTCCTCAGCTAGTACCCAGGATGAGGATATGAAGTATTGAGATCGCAGACTCTCTACCATCGTTTTTATTGTCCCGTTCTTGGAAAGGGTTCTTTTTGGGAATATGAGCTTTTTCTATCTTGACCCCATTAATCTGTCTAGAAAATGAAGATAACAGGTGATGAAGTGTCCGTGTTCATTGATTCCTATAATGAGACAATGTGAGACATATGGCAAGGTACTAGACATTCCTGTGCGGGACTATTCCAGGGAAAGGGAGAAGGGCACTTTTGTGTACTGTGAGAAAGCGAGACTTACGTCTCCATCTCGTGGCAAGGAGGACAACTTTACAATTCTCTAAAACTTCTAAGTCCATGTTGTATCAGAATGTTGTCGCTACGTTGTCGATGTCAAGAGTGTCAACATTCTCTCAATGTTGATAGGAAATGTTGCAATGATATTCGTAGAAGTGTCGCAGCAACATTCCAAGTGAAAACATTTAAGCAATTTTTTATCAATGCTGTACATCAACTTGCAACATAGAGCAACATAGGCTACATTTCGGAAACGTTTCATCAACATGCTGTGTTACTTGGGATGGACTTCGAAGAATTTCATGAATCAGGATGCACCTTATCGGGTCGATTTTGTCTTCAAAAGCAAAAAAAAATGATAAGCTTTCTATTACTTTGATACGGATGCCTATGTGCCTATGACTTATGGGGACTGGACTCAAACTGGAAAGGAGTGTATTTTTATGATGATGAAGATACTTAATTCATTTATAAACGACACTAATTCTCTCTAAATCGTACTTACCACTACTTCGCTTAAGCAAGACATAAGTAACATTAATCTGGAAATTTTTCTTTTAAATTTATAGTGGGAAGAAGAAACTGGGACAGATATGTGTGTGCTATCCCTGCAAGGTGGGACATGGCCGCCTGGAAGCAGGCAGCAGGCATTGGAGATTCTGTTTGCTTCAGACTTTGGACATGCGCATATTTTGGGAGAGACGAGCCTCCCCTTCATGAGAGTTCGGGTGCGCGCTTTTCCTCCGGGTAGGAACTTTCTTCGGCTGCTGCGCAATCTATCGTTATGTTAGTCGACATCCATAAATTTGCGCGTAAAAGACCATCAGCTGATATTCATTTCTACCCGTGCATTGATGTCAACTGAAAAACTCAAAAAGGCTTTCAGTCAGCCAGCTTTTGTCCAGTCAGAAAACCAGAGACGATGATGTCATCAGCACAGGAGCAAGTGTTGCAGGGCAGATCGCCCCAATCCTTGCGAACTCGGTGGAGAGTTGGGGTTAAAATGTCAAAAGGCATACCTGCCATATTTACATTCTAAGTCCAGCTCTCCCCATACCAAGATACCAATATCATACCACATACATATTACAACCTGACCAAAAAACCATCCTTCAACATGAGTCATAATTAAACCATACGCGACGAGAACCGGTTCCCACTCGTTCTGCTTTTACCGTCGAGTTCGAAAAACCTAAAACGCTCCGATTTCTCGAACCCCTTAGGAATGTAATATGCCAGGATAAGATTCCCCTTCGTTGACATTATTTCCAGGAAATGTAGACCTTCTCTTGGGGCAATACGGCCCCGCGTTTAATGTCGGCTCGTGTGAAAGCTCCGCTTACCTTCTTATCACTTAAGTCATTTAAGTATTCCCGTCTTGGAGTCTTCTGCAGCGCCATGAAATTCCCTGTATTTGCAGACCGTCGGAATTGAACATAATACTCTAGATGGGACCTTGCCGATGCTGATCGGGTTGGAATGCCGAAAAAACGAATGTGGAACGCCAAAATGGAGGGTTTTCATAAGAACGCACCTTCGAGAAGTCGGTTAATGATGTTATCGAGGTTCAGACTTCCGTGAGCCATCCTCCAGCCAAAGACCAGGGACAATGACGTAATCGGTACAGGAGCAAGGGTTGTGGTGTCAGGTCGCCCAAACCCTTGTGCACTCGAGGTTCACGGTTCACGGTTTGGGTATAATGTGAAGATGCAGGTCTGCTGCCAGTATCGTTATCTTAGTCCAGCTCTCACCCTGCTGATATGATAAGCCTACCGGTATAGATTAATGGTCATGTAGTAAGTCTATCTACTGCCTTGTTACTCGCAGCTTTATTTCTTGCATTTTACTACTTCAATTTAATTTAATTTAACTACCTCTTTAATTTCTGGAAAGGAAAAGATAAATTTTCTGCGAATGCGTTCCACCAGTTCCACGTGATAAGTAAAAAGTAATTCAACAACATCAGCATTGCTTGAGGCCAATGCAACTTGGACCCGGATTCCCCTCGTTCTTTTGCCGTCGAGTTGTCCAACATTATAAAAGCACTT
The DNA here is from genome assembly GCA_905338385.1 of Darwinula stevensoni. NCBI lineage: Eukaryota > Metazoa > Arthropoda > Ostracoda > Podocopida > Darwinulidae > Darwinula > Darwinula stevensoni. The sequence continues at coordinate 41,292 of CAJPEV010000086.1, forward strand.
GATCATATTAAATGCCTAAGTAAAATCAAACCCCATCGGCCTGACCTTCGGGGAATGCGGCCCTAACGCGTCGTAACCTCGCTCGTATAAACCTCTCCTTTCCTTATTTTGGATGCCCGCTTTGAAGCCCCTACAGCGCCATTGAATTTTTTCATTAGCAGGTCAACGAAATCGAACACTTCTCTAAATAGGGCCTTGCCAATGCTCTGTATAACTGAAGATGAATGCCCGTGCTTATATTTGCAACTGAATGCCAAATGAAGCAGAAGATCGTGTAACATGTAGCTGTCCTGGAGTCGGAAGGCCGAAAAACTGAAAGCCAGGTGACTTTGGAGGTCAAAATGTCGAACGACGAAAAATGCCTAATGGACAGTTTTTCGATCGTCGCTTGGTTCTCAGGGCCTAAGAATCGTAACTCCGAATATTCTTATTTCCAAGAAAAGGATCAAAGAAACGAAGAAAGAAATGGCATTGGGAAAGGGAGGTTTAGGGGGCTAGAGCTCACCTCTCCCCCTTCCCCCGTGGGCCTCCCGGTCAGTGACACTGACAGAAACTAGCTAAAATTGGGTTTCCCAAGGAAGGCTGAAATATGCCTGTCAGTGTCATTGACCAGACTGACGGGCCTCTAATTCTCCAGATTGCTCTTGTGCCCGATCGGCAATTGCTAAAAGCTACTTTTCGAACATCTATGTAATTGCACCACTCAGTTAATAGATTTCTTAACAGAGGATGAGCTGAATCCCATCCTAATCAGCTGGCTTTCCCGCTCTAAGGGCCCTATTGGATGCTGACTCCTACGGTATTGATAAAGACTTTGAATCATGAATCATTTGCGGCATTAACCCCGAGTTGCACCTCGATCTCTTACTCCATTCACCTAATTTCCTGTCTCAATGATTAATGACCCGATAACCCTCTTACTCCTTAAGATCTTACGTGCGCATATACGATACCCATTTCTGCCTCGTACACCTTATCTATGACGAAACGAGGCGTGTAAACAAGACTAAGCGATATCTTTGGCTCACTAGCAATATTGTGAAGTACCTACTATTTAGGGACTTGACTGAATCCATGGCAACTTCTAGAACACATTCCCAATCGGCAACCTGCTTCTTGGTAAACAATTGAATTCATGGATCACTTCTGACTCTTCTAAAATCAAAGTTGTAACTATCCAATCATGGATAAATGAATTTCCAGTCATAGTTCAGTTTTATAGCATAGTTCATCTGCTATTTAGATGCGGTGGGGATACTTTCAGGTTCAGGATTCTCTCGAATGAAAATACGACGACATTCAGACGGTTTCTCCAAGTTTCTATTTTTTTTTACGTATATACATCAGTCTATAGTAGATTCAAACTTGCCGACGCAGAAACCCAAATGGCGAAGCAAAGAAAAATGTGGGACCACACTAGTCTTTTTTTCCGCATAGGACACAATGATAAATTGGTATTCGAGTTTAGGTCCTACTCATGGAGATCTGCTTCTCTCCTGCTCTCTCTTTTCGGTAACAATAAGTGAAAGATTGTTAGGGGATCAATCAACTTCAGTGCCTTCTCGCTCACATTTTACCACCTACATTAAAACAGGGGGGATGATGCTTACTTACTTTATGTTTATCCGAAAACGGAGACTTGCCTGCCTTTAAAAATCATATCGCCATCTTTCTTTTTTTTTATTTTACAAAATGAATACTTGAAATTCGTGCTTTAAAATGTCCTTCAAAATGAATGCTCTTGATGACTGATGTGCAACTGCACATCAGCCTATGTCACCCATCTTCGGAGGTGAGAGATAATGAATTGTCCACATAAGAGAGATCCATTTCCATATTGACGGGATGAGACGGCTTATACCTGCTTCTGCAGGGAGATTGCAATGCATTTCACGTACCGTTAGGCGAATTACTTTCCCGATTGGACCCACCAATCTTCCCGTGCTTCTGCGTCTTGCCTTTCTTCCTCGGAGAAGGATCAACTCCACTATGGAAAACATTTAATCAAATTCATTGCCGATCGGAATGAAATTCAATTTAGCGGTTCCAGACTTACGCAGCCATCCACGGATTTCGCCCATATATGGATCAAGCTGGACATCAGATGATACTTAACCCTTTCACTATTTAAAAAAAGCCCTCATGACCTCCATTGTGTTATAAGAATTACGCTATGTCTCTCCGAACAATGGTTTAAGTTTAAATTGTCCTATCTTGGAAACTATTGATGCGAGACCAAAACGTGTTTAAAAATTTATTTCCAGGAACAGCCAGAGTGTTATCAGAAAAGTGCACGAATTTTGAGATAGGTATAAATCCATTGACAGACTTGATTTTACCAAAAGCAGGGATTATAAAAAGTTCATAAGTTTCCAGAGAGACTGAATGAGAGAGGCCGTATTGAAATGCCCATTAAAATCAATGCCAAAATAAATCTACAAAATTCCTATACAGAGAGGTTTCTCCTTTGTTTAACCCTCGAATATTCACTTGTGAATATGTGCTGTGTTAAAAATAAGGTCGGTCTGATGCAAATGTATACCTATATGTTTCTGTTATAACATGTTCAAGGAGATTTTCGTGAGCACGTATTGCGAGGAACATATCAACTGACCGGGGGGAATCCCTGAAAATTAGTTCAGAATCGTCTATCTCAGGAAGATTGGAATATTCCATTTCAACCCAGGATTTTCTGTAAAAGTCAAGAAATTAGTTGCATGGGAGATTCTCGCTAAACTCAGGTACAGCAACAGTTTTTCGCCCCCTTGGTCTACCTTTATTCCTGCTTGCATCTCCACTCCCATCATCGTAATCTTCATCTTAAGCTTCGGCTTCAATTTCCATTTCTACATCACCTTCATTTTCACTACTAACATAGCAAATGTCATTCATCTAACGCAAAACTAAGTGCGTAGGAAGCCATTTTTACAGAATGGGGCGATAAAGATAGGCACTTAATTTTTTTGTCATACAATTTCTTCCAAAAGTCATATACGTCGACAAAAAGTAGCCCTGTTATATAGAAAAGGATGTTTTTTTTTACATACCGAATACATGTCAGTCACATCCATAAATAGAGGAGAAACAACCTAAAAGGACTGAGTTTCAGAGCCCGAGTACGTACTCGGGCTACCACCGTGAAAGCGTCGTGCGCAGCCCGAGTAAGTACTCGGGCTAACAGCGAAAGGGTTAAATGCAACATCTCCGTGATATTGATATTGATGCGGGATTTTTTTTTTGTTATCTGGCAAGGCAATGTAAGTTAGCCTCTTTGACGTCTGGCAGTGAAAGTGCTAGCAGTCATATTACTCACGTTGAGTTCTGCAATCTTACTGTTTTTCATGCTGATACTCACTTTTTGGCAATGTAATTATAACCTTTCTGCTCAAAATTGCTTTGAAACATGATTTCGAGAAATATCCATACGCTACATGAAACGGCTGAGGAAGAAACGTTTCCTGTCGTAGTTAGGCAATGGTTGCGTACATAACTTGATTATCTCCGTTTAGCTTAATGCCATAATGGACTTTAGGGGGAGAATGGAATGACCAGAAAAGGCATGATGATGACGCCGATGAGGGGACAACGAGCAAAGATGTTGGATAAAGTAGCTGCAAATGATACCTTCGTGAATCAAAGGTACGAAATGAACTTGTCCGATGAGGTGAGGTGGTAGCAGGTCGCAGGGAAGATGCTCATTTGGTGAAGGGGAGCCTCTGGTTACCATGAATGAACCCCATGTATGAATGAGAAATAATTATGATCTTTACATTCCTGTTCGCCTCAGTTTCCTCCGTAAATTATCTCGACCGTCTGCTAGATTTTTTTCCCTATGTTGATGCAGAACATTGCTATCATCATTTGTTTCTCCATAGTAGCACGAAGAATGCGTGTCCCCCGTTCCAGATTGCCTAGTGATATCTGCATAATCGAATTACCTGATGAACGAGTACGACGAAGCAACGAGGCAGCTATGTACTTCTTGCACCGAGCGGGACTGCCATCACTGGCCTCAGAGCAACAGCATCCTGCCCCTTGTGGAAAACCAGGCTGCAACGCGCAGGCGCGGCATGCAAATACCCCCGACCGAGGGGAAGAGGAAAAGCGTACTTCGCTGCTCGCCGCTCCGCATGCAGGCCGCAGTGGAGTTTTCCGCTTGCACTAAAAAAATGTACTTGGCTGCTGACCTCGCACAGAACTGAAGATTCGTGCCACCCTAGCCAACCAATAATGCACTTCAGCATGTCATGGCTGGTTTATTGATGTTGGTTTTTTTTTGTTTTTTTCTTTTTTTTTACCGTTATTCGCAGAGACATAATGGGTAGGCGCCATTTATAATGAGAGAACTAAAAGAAGAGTTTGAGGCGGTGCAACACAGAGTGAAACAGGAGAAATAACACAGCTTGATGAAAGTTACTTCCTGGATGAATTATTTCGCTTCTTTCTTTTAATGCTGTGACTTATTCCTGAATAAGTCACAGTCCTTTACTGAACATCATAGAATATGATCGAAATTTTCGAGACGCAAGAACTATCAGGTGCGTGCAAATACTATTCTTCTCGTCCGACCAAAACTATGGAAATGCTGTTAACCCTTTAAGTGGCAAAATGTTGAGAATACGCGAAAAATTATAATTTTTCGCTCCAGTCAAATTTTACATAATACCAGAGCCTGAAAATACTTGACGTGCAGTTTGAAACATTCGCTAAGGTGGTACAAATATGTACCAATGTCGCCTATCAGTAAAATCTTTGTGGTACAATATTTCATCCTGACACTTCGGGGTTAATGGTGCTCGGAATGGTCCGGGGTCACAATCTTACGACGGAGCCACCTCAGTTACTTGTCCCCCTTTTCACCTCGCTCCCCTTCCATCTGACGATCTTGCCAAGATTGGGTCTCCGCAGTGCACGCAAGTCACGACCAAGATGGATTATCAACAAAATCAGAATTCGTGCTGAAAACTTCCTTAACCTGGTGACTGGTCGTAACACCCAACGGATCGGGTGTCATTGACCCTAAGTAAATATACCGATTCGGAAAAAGAGGACGCGGGATGGAATTCCCAAATGACTGAATTTCCCTTTTATGGGGCCTGGTGGCTCTCCATTCGCGGTGTCATGCCATTCAGAGTCTTTCCAAATGAGATTGAGTGGCTTTATCCACAGGCCCGAATAAATCGTCACTCTTCGTAATCCGTTGTTTGCATTACTATTTTCACATTCCGCTCGACGTCTGATGCATGACAGACAGCATGGCTTACTCGGCTTTGTCTCGACTCTCGTTATTTTCCTTCGGGCTTTTTTTTATGCTTATGAGTCGGAAATGTCAAATTCTCCTTTCTTGCTTTAAGATACCAGCGACTTCGTCCTAGCATTTATTATCCAATGTAACGCAACAAACCATCGGGTCAAAGGCCCCTGCATGAATTAAGATTGATTCGGGTATATCCATCAGAGATATTTGCATGAGGGAGACATCACAAATGTGAGGATGATTGAATCGTACCTTAAATAATACATTTGTCAATCAGGCTGAGTGCCGCACACTTGCGTAAAAAAAGGCGGAAGGACGGGCAAATAAGGAAGTGAAATTCCCTGGATAGCACGTTGTCACCCGAATTCCTCGTGAGGATATGATCCACAAAACGGCCTGTCAGTTTTACACGGTTGAGAGAACAAGGGGGGTTGCATCGAAGATTGTAAGCCTAACTCACCCTGAGATGAGGGGTGACAAAACGAACGTGGGAAACGTCCACGTTATGTGAGGCCAGCTGACATAACTAGACCCAATGATAATAACCGGTCGATGGGAGCGCTCAAATTCGCCCAGGTCAGGCGAAATCGGGGGGAAAGGGATCGTATTTGAAAAAAAATCGCTATTTTTGCAACCGTCACTCTGGATGGAAGATGTTCTGGGTAGGCATTCCCCGGCGTGATCAAGAAACGGGAAAGACAAGAGACAAGATGGGAAAGGAAGGAAGATGGGGGCCTGCGAAACTATGGGCTTAACGTTAGAAGGTACGGTAGGCCTAGTGAACTAGGACATAGGCCCTAACGCTGTGGAGTGAAACGGTGAGGTGACGAAACATGTCCAGAATAGCCACAACTACGAACTCACAACGATGCTGTCGGATCGGCAATAACAGCAGCTGCGAACACGTCCTCACTGCACTAGCATTTCACCAATCGGTGAGTACTAGTCCTTCTTGGCTGACAGAATGCCTAGGTGGCAGCACAGGATAAAGGAAACAGGGAAGGAAGGAGGAACAGTGTTGATAGGACAGGCAGCTTCGACCACGTCTGCTGATCTTGCATTTCAGGTTCGAAACTGGTGAAAAATCAGAAACGAGAAACGCCATCCAACAGCTTCATGACAGGAAGAGACGTGGAGAAAAAGGTTGAAGATAGACAACGTTTCCAGGTTTTGATGCCGGAGATTAGAAAGAAAACCTCGCTTAGAGGGTCTGAGAGGATCCCTAAGAACAATCGAAGACGCTCTTCCTCTTCAGTGATGATGGCCCGAGGAAGCAACGATGAGCTTCTGAGGTACCTCCCTTGATCCAATCGGGACATTGGTTTCTAGGCGATCTGGGCTGCGGAAATCAGGTTGCTCAGATCCAAACTAGCGAACAGGACCGAGTATGAACAGGTGCTCCTTGGAACCCTGGAGTAAGTAGATCGAGTTGCAGCTTCCTCCATTGATGCCTAGCCTAACGGTTAACGTCAGTGTTCATAGCATTAATAAAATTAACAGTCAGATCCATGGTTATGGCCAAAATGGAAAGGAGTACCGACTCAGCCTAGACTGTAATTAATCGTGATACGAAATTTTACCTCTATTCAGCAATATCAATGAGAGGGTTGAAACTGGTGGATCGGGTAGAAATGCCAACGGAAGCTGCCATCATTCAACGCGGTTCTGTACCATCTTGCGTCCACGCAATTCATATTCCCTGGAACCCCAATATTAGTCATTCAGGTGGATCCTAGCTGCAACTTTTATCTCTTCTACGAAGTACTTGCTGCCGCCTTCACGGAAGCTTATCTCCGCGCTCGAAGCCCCTCCGAATGCAAACCTCACCTGAAGTTTGCATTGCCAAAGGGTGAAACTGATAGTATATGTCACACACAACCTCAGACTACAATCACGCATCTGCAGGGAATCATTTCCATCGGATGGTGGTGTTTGTTTCACTTTGTTACAATCGCTGCTGCGGTGGGAGGAATGAACGGCTATCGACAGGGTTCCGCTAAGTCTGTTTTTCAATCATTTTTTACCTTCGTTTTCCAAGGTTACTCCCCAAGACCTTCGCGTGGGCAATTCTGTATCTGGCAACCCAGACTACATTTGCATATATATTGGACATCAAGAGTGATCTCAGCGGTAGGTTGCTCCATGCCTAATGAAAGACTGGCATACAGAACTTGAGTATGAGCAGTTATTAATACTTAGTAAGTGAACTCCGGCAGCAATAAGAATTTGCCTCCAAATATAACTTTTTCTCAAAGACTGCTTAATGAAACGAAAACCTGTAAGACTCAAAGGAATAATTTTTGAACTCGACTGAAAATACAAGGTGATTCAAGCGTCAGTTGTCCTGGTTGTGCTTATGCAAGTGAGAGTTTGCAGTTGGCCCGTCATTCCAATAATCCAACATCGACCATCGACTTAGAGAGGCGATTCCCTATCGATTTGTTGTTCGCATGAAAAATCGAAGCTTGTTTCATGGGAGCTGTGGTTTTATCTCGCGCCAAGGTCTGTTTTAGCTGATCCACAGTTCCCCTATTTCCTCAACAAGGAGAGCCGAGAACTGGTTTTATGGAAAAGAGAAGCTGGAAGTGGTGAACAAGTTGGGGTAGTGTTCACCTTTAATGGAAAATGGACTAATCAGTTCCAGAACGCGACTCTGAAAGGCAACAAAGCGGCGAATGTCTTGAGATCTTTCTTCACGAAATACCCTATTACTCGTAGCAGCCTGGCAGGAAAACTGACGCATTGGTGAGTAGTGGAATGCTTAATGGGGCAGAACTTTGGGGCGTTGAGAGAAATGAGGGAATAGAAACAGAGTGCAAACAGAGTTTTTGAAGAGCACCACTGGGGCAGGGAAGGGAACGTCAAGCGATGCAATTCTTTTGGATCACGGAAGAGTGGAAATGGTTTACATACAGTGACATAGACTTGTAAAATATTGGACGAAACTGAGAGAAGATTTGCATCCAATTATCAAAAAATTCTTTTGGTTTCAGTTAAGGTGAACCCAATAAGGACAAAAGTGCTGGGTCGTATATGTCAAGTCGACTCTAGATCAATCAGGTTTCTCATATATTTGGCATGTAGGTCCAGGAGGGGACTTTTTAAACATTTTTAGGAAGTTTAGTAGAAGATGCATAGATATGGGCTTCCAGAGACTGACAGCGAGAACAGAGCAGAAGACCACGTTAAGCTTCTACCAGAAGGTGAAGAGGACCTGCAGTCCTGAAGAATACCTGGAAAAAAGTAGACATCTTAGTAGACCCATGGCTGTTCTGAGAATGGGCCTTTGGAGGTGGCAATCCAGAAAGCTTGGCAATGAGGGAAAGACGTCGATATGCCCATCATGAGCAAGAGAAGAGAGTGAAACACACATTAGCGGAATGTGAGGAATATATAAATAAGTATTTATCGGAGAGTTGCAGGAATTGGGGCATGAATGAATTAGATTGAAAAAAGGACAAGAAAATAATTATCATATTTGAAATGTGCGTGGGAAAGTAACCTTCAGCAGAAGGAAACATGTAATTACAATGTGCCGGTAGATCCCAAGTGCGACTTTTAATAATGATTTGGAACGCGCTGTATTGTTTGGTAGCGCAATAAAGAATATGTTTTTTTTTTTTTTTTTTTTTCTCCACAACCCCAATCGAGGCTAGAGGTGCCATGGAAAATGTTAACATGCGGCAATCCAAAGAAGGTTTTTAAACTGCTGTAATAGGGTCTGCCGCACAGAGCTGCGATGTGGACGGTGCACAGTCAGGGACGTCATTTGGCAAAATTGCAAGGGGGGGGAAAAACTCTAGGAAACTTGAAAATATGCTCTTCAATAAATTTTTAGCGCTTGTTTTAATTTCGCGAATTTAACAACGCACAATGAATTGCGAAATCAAGTTTCTCGTGAATTTGCATTCCGAATGCGCTAATGGCCAAATCATGGGAGTGGTCCAGTTCTTGAAATTCAACATTCATGAAACCATAAAAAGCCAAATTTTTTTTTTCGCGGAATTAAATCGGCACCACAAACCTTCGTTCCACTGTAATATAAAGTTTCCAACAAGAAGAATACTTTTGAATGAATGAAACTACACCCATGGTTATAATCAGAAGCATGGCATTTCTCAAATGGAAGTCCATGAGACATAAAGCAAAATTCACAGTTCAGGTTTAGGCTGCAAAGCCAATTGTTTTAATTTCCACGAAACCAAAGGAGTTTACGGCAGCAGCGGGTAGCGACGAATTTTCTTTTTAGCGAATTCATTAATCACTTCGTCCATGTTTACTCCCTTCACATCTTCTTTTAGAACTGCCAACAACAAAAGATCACTCAGCCCCCGCAGCGAGACCGTAACTTTTTACTCTCTTCATGGTGGAAAACAGTCTCATTTTGAGCGGTTGTCACAGGCAGAGTTAACACGAGGTCAATTAGTTTTAAGACCTCAGCATACGCAGCCGGAAGCATCGAGAGCGCATCTCTGAGCTCATGAATGCTTGCTGGCTTTCAGCTTTCCAGGTACATTTTTGCAGTTGCAACTTGCGCACCCAAGATGAGAGAATCGATTTTGCACTTTGGGTAGTGATGGAGCAGGATGCAAGCATTTTCTTCATTTAAGAAGTTTGGCGATCGTGGATCAAAGACAGAAAGGGCTCCTAATATTTCGCTGTTTTGCTCAAACCTCCTATCTATCTCTGCAACAAATGAATGAAGCAAATGTTTATCCGAGACCTAGAATAAAAGCATGACTAACGAGAGAGCCATATTATTAAATTTTCGGCAAAATTTTTAAGCAATATGGGGTGCCTCCAAGAAGACTGACAAATTTGAAATATGATACGAATTCTTGTATGCTGAATTTCCGCATTTTTATTGGTTATACTGTACTTCAAGGCTTGGAATGTAGTCTGCCACGGACGAAAATTGTGGAACTGTTTTTCACAACGGGTTTCATTGTGAACTTGCAGGGTGGGGGGGGGGAGCCTTAAGGCGCGAGGATACAACTGTCCGTGGAGGATATTTGGAAAACATCATTTTCAAAAATGGAATGATTGAAAATAAAAAAATATTACTTGCCCCACAAATAACCAATGTCCGTGCTATCTAATGTACGCGTTATCTGTATTATTTATCGACAAATAGTTATACCACACTGAAATAAAATGTGTCAGTCTTCTCTGAGACACCCTGTGTTATCAAGACTTTGCGGTCTGATCATTAGGTTCAGATGTCTGAATGCATTTTGCATTAGCCAATTCCGAGCTATGTAGTCGAAAGTTTATAGGCCCCTGAGATAAGCTTATCAAACGTCAAGGAGCCCATTCACTTCACAACACGAAAAAATTTTCAGATAGAGCCGAACCACCGACACTGGGCTAGACCAACTTGAAGTGATGACTGTTACAGAGCACTATGGGAAATAGCTGGGCAGTAGTTCCAACGCGTCCCACAAGGTTAACAAAGACAAGCACTAAGGGGCTTGGGGGAACTTTCACCTGGAATTCCCCGAATTTCATCCTTGAGCCTCATTGCTTTTCCCCGAATATCCTCCTATCTTGCTTGCGGAGGAGTCCTTTCCAATGAGCTTATGATAAAAATCAGGATTTATCTTCTTTTCCCTTCTCTCAAGTTGTCGGTCGAAAAAATAAAGTCGGCAAAAAAAAAAAAAATCACTTCAAGACACAAGGGGGGGGCAATTGCCCCCCCTTGCCCCCCCTAAATGACGTCCCTGTGCACAGTTCGAGCTCCTTCGCCAGCGTGGGAAGGGTACCGGTCAAGCGACTTGTATTGCAAGCAACAACAGGCCTCTCGAAACGGGGAACATTATTGCTGTGGCCGGCTGACCGCGCTCTCTGTGGAAGTGTGACGTAACTATGTGAGGTAGACCCTAGGGACATCTGGACTGCACAGAGGCAAGCTGAAAGCACAGAGAGAGAAACATGGCGCACTCCATGTAATTATTTGCCCCGTGGTTTGCCCATCGTTAGATAAACCGAAGTAGGTACCACCTCTTGATTCTCCAGGTCACCAGCGAGGCTAGCGTGTCGATTCGCAATGTCGTGTGAAGATGACAGCTCATGGTATGTTGGAGTATTTTTTTGGGACGACTTTAATGATTACAAAGGCATCCGCCCATGGGAACTAGGTTAGTTTTATTTCTGGGCCGAGGCTAGGCTCATTATAAAATAAAGGATGTTCTTGAACCTATTCAATGCAGCTTTTTATTATTGATTCAATGGCTCGATGAGCAAAATCTCACGTTTTGTCGGATGTGAGGGATTGTAGGCCTAGATCCATGGAAGCATATGAAAACTGTCTGCACTTCATGGGCCCTTGTATGTTGGGTCAATCCGGATACACTATAGACGTAATTCAATAATGACGATGGTGGCATAATTTCAACCTAACATTTGACTCAGACACCTTCAACTAGGGTACGATTAAACCTAGATTAAACCTATCCTTGGCCAATGAGTATATCAAGAACTGGTGGATTTATGTGGTTTCTGCAGGATCCTTGAGCTGGAAACAGCTCTCTCAGATGAATGCTCACCGCATATGTTGAGGAACATCTGCAAAGGAAGATGTTTCCCAGATAATCTGAGGTCTGAAGCATGGCGCATTTGTCTCCGGATTGATGAAGACTTGTCTGATGATGATGGAGCACTTGATGAAATATTTGATCTACCTGAGCAGGAGATGATTCGCAATGACTGCCAGAAAGTGGTTGGTGAGTATATGGCCCATAGTTTTTTGGTTTGAGACTTTGGGCTCAAGCATTTTGCACCCTCAGAGTACCATGGGTTCAGATGAAAGCTTAGTGACATTTCAACTATATATTTTCTTGCCTGTTATAGATTGAAGGCAGGATTACCTAAAAAATTATGTAGTAATATGTTGTAATTGGTTATCTATAATGTGTAGGAACCACCTTTTGCCCCATTTTTACAGAGTTTGAAGGATATAAAATTCCCATGAAATCAATTCTCTATTGCAAATACACAGGGTGGCCCAAAAATCATGTGCCTTCGGGGATTTCACTGTTGGACTATATTAATTATTTTTTTCTTTCTTTCCAGGTAAATGATGTCTGCCAAATTAACAATTGATGAGAGGGTGTAATTAATAATAATAAAGGGAATAATTATAATATTTATTATCATTACTATTATTATAATAAGAATTGATATAGTCCAATTTCGAAACCCCCTACAGGGCATGCCTTTGTATAAATAAATGCTAGTATCAAGAATAATCCTTGTTTAATATTTTAAGTTTATTATGGAAATAGAACATGATTGCTCTCAAATTATTTTTTAATATTTGAATCTTGGTCATGAAGGCATATGAATATTTTTTTGCCCCTTTGCTTGACCTTGTTGACCTGGACTTCATACATGATCTCACCACCTGACACAGGCTCTAACTTGAAGGGACATAGACATTTTAACCTCTGTAATATCTTGATCCCATAGGAAGACTCAATATGGCTCAAATGAGTATGTCTGGAATTGTGCTACTCTAGCACAGCCTACATTGCTGGAGTATTTTAACATTTGACATGTAGAGTGTATTTCTTGATATAGCTACTATGGAGCTGCTCAAGAGAGATGCCTGTTCACCAGTTTTCTCTCCTGTGCTGCTCCAGAAGGGAGTGAACCAATCAAAGGTGTAGCTCAATCAGAGATTGTTTCATATACCTGAGTCTGATCACCACTGGGAAAAATATCATAACCATGGTGAGTCCATCTGGAGATCTACAATCAACATGTGCTCCACATGGAATGTATGAGTTAGGGCATGGAAGCTAAAGGTTGCACCTTACATGGAAAGAGTTGATTGAACCAATCTCATTTATATCTCACTATCATGATAACCCCACAGGCTATTTCCTTGTACTCTGTGTAGTATTTGCACTGCCATATATAAACTGTCATAGCTTTGCAATCTGTTGTTTGATTTTGGTACTCTTTGGACCTTTATGCAGAGCATGTTCAGAAATATACAGCAGCACTATTCTGAACAGGATAGCTGTTGTGACTATGTAACTGAAGAAAAGTCATGAGTTAAATGTACACTTGTCTTATGCCAGGGTATTTAAAAACTGAGTGCTTGAGGGGTTTATTGGGATAGAGTTAGCAAACTGCTAAAGGGCCTGGAATCAGTATTCATGTACGAGGGGTTTCTCAAAAGTTCTGCCAGTAGCCCCAAAGTAGCACTTTGTGGCTGCCTCCGATGACGACTTGTGGGCTACTGGCAGAACCTTTGAGAAATCCTTCATATGTCCCTTTTGTGACATGCTTTCAGATGGTTTGGCATTTATTTTTTTCATTCTTGAAGTGAAGAAGAGATGGAAGAATTGATAAAAAGTAAAGGTGGATTATTGATCGGTCAATTAAAAACATGTCAATTGACTGGTCCATTATTGTCAATCATGGTCAATAAAGCCAACTTTTATTTAGTTTTTTTTTTCCTGTACAGTTTGTGCTCCATTTGTGTTATGACTCACAAGTGATAGACTAGGCATGGGAAGTTGACTTGAATTGTTGGAAATCGCTGATGGAAATGTTCACCCCTTGAAAAAAGGAATCAAATTTAAAAGTCTGCCTGGAATTCCTTTAGTTTAGTTTTGTACTCCAGGAGAAAGACCAGAAAGACCTGAAGGATCATGACCCTTTTTCTAGTACAAATAATTGATAGATGAATAAAAGTGTTCCATAATTTTTTTATTGCTGATTGTAGTGGATAAAAAAAACTCACATGACCTGTCACGCCCCCCTGGGACCCTCTCGCTTACCCTAGGGGTTGTTCCCCCCAGTTTGAGAACCCCTGCATTACACAGTAACTCCATGTTAGGTACAAGTCACACTAAACATCGTCTCTCTCTGAATTATTTAATATATATTTTTTATTTATTAAAGTTTGTATGCATTTATTTTAGACACCCTATACATGTGTATAGTTGTAGTGCATTGAGTGATCCATCTAATTTCCAAGGAAAATTTGGTTTTTGGACATTTTGTTTTCTAAAAATGCATTTAAAATATAATTGATTTAATTCCTCTGTTTTAAGTGAACCTATGAGAGTGGAATATGGTTTTATGAACTGGAAATGTTGCTGATTCTTTCACTGCAGCCAAGAACACCATCAAGGACCTCATGGGATGCAAATTAGTTTATTTTGTTTCAATGTGCAACAGAATGAAATAAGCCACCTGTTATACTCTAACATGTTTCCCTTCTCCTATCCCCCAGAGAGATTAGAAAATGATGAAGAGGACAAGGTAGCTGTGATGTCAAACCTGGAATCCATCATGACACATCATTGCAAACTGTCAAGGATGAGATACCAGGCTAGCCATGGCTGGTTAGCCATCTTGCAGCCACTGCTCCCTCTGAAATTCTCGAAAGCAGAACTCTATGAGGCCTTCAACTGCATCCTCTCGAATTATGTACCAGGGTATGTTGGGATACATTACGGGAATGTTGCACATTCCTATAATGCATTGCCTTTGATAGTATTAATTTGAATCCCATAGTGCAGTCTCCATTACAAATGCTGTTCATTGAAATAGATAAAATATTCATATTCTTCCAGGGAATGTGTAGAAGACGGAGATCCATTCCACCTTTTTCGCCTGCTACTTCTTTACCATGATCCTCAGCTGTGTTCTCTCTTAGATACCAAAAAGATCCGACCTGATCATTATGCCTTGCCATGGGTAAGTTTCATTGCTGCATAATTCCTCAAGATTCTTGTTGACCAGTGTAGAACAGAGAAAAGGGTATTCATTATCTTATTTCTTGATATTTTTTTACAGTTCAAGACACTATTTGCTGCTCCATGTGATGTGAAGGTTGTACAAGCTCTCTGGGATGCTTATTTTTTGCAAGCAGATCCTTTCCTCCTCTTCTTCATAGCCCTGGTGATTCTCATCAATGCCAAGTGAGATGAAAAGTTTACAATGAGTTCTCCCTGCACAAATGTAATATCTTGATAAGTTTGTATTGCCAATTTATAGCTGAATTTATGGCCCCTCTTCTTGCATGGAAAGTAATTGATGCCTGAGTTTGCCTAATGGAAGCAGCTATGTTAGGGTTCAAGAAAGGTTGAGCATCCTTATACTGTAAATAATACTTTATGAATGAAATGCCTGTAGTTCTGGAATAAATATAAATAGTTGCTGTGTTTTGAGAATGCTCAGATGAAATAGTTGCTTCCCTACCCTAATATGTCCCTCATCTCTGTAATATCCTTATTTAGGCTAGTAAATTACAATGTATGTCTCCCTATGTTCTTGGCCTCTGAGATGCTATTACCTAATAAATAATTTGAATCATCATGCCTTCCTTTATGTGCGGGTTTATTCTTTCTTTCTCAGAGAGTCATTGATGGCAATAAAGGATGAAAGCAGAGAGAAATTATTGGAATCTCTGTCAGCTATTCCTGGTGCTCTTGTACCTTCAGATGTACTTGATCTTTGCTCTCTTGCCTCCTACTATGCAGTTCGTACTCCAAGTTCCTTTTGGAAGGTGAGGAATCACTTTTCATCTCAATTTATTTTTCAGTCATTGGACATCAAGGTCAAGAGGAAATTGAAAACCATCTCATTGGTCTTATTGGCAATTCTCATTTCAGGAGTTTGAGCATCTGTTCAACCCACTCCTCTCATATCCAAATCCATCAACATGCCCTGTGGAATT
This sequence comes from Darwinula stevensoni, assembly GCA_905338385.1. NCBI lineage: Eukaryota > Metazoa > Arthropoda > Ostracoda > Podocopida > Darwinulidae > Darwinula > Darwinula stevensoni. The sequence goes on from CAJPEV010000086.1 coordinate 57,245, forward strand.
GAATTTGAAAAGTGCCCTGTGCATGCCCATCAGCCTTGCAGAACTATTGGATCGCACTCGAATCACCACACCTCCCTCAGCCAACATGGAACATGTTCGCTTTTTCCTTGTTGACTGTCGGCCTGCTGAACAATACAACGCTGGCCATCTCTCAGCTGCTTTTCATTTGGAAGCTAATCTTGTGGGTTCATATTGAGGTACAATCTTCATAAGCTATATTTTTCTGCACCTATGACATACAAAGAATTTATTTATTGGTGATTTGCAGATGTTGCAAGAGCCTGAAGCCTTTGAAACAGCAGTAAAAGCATTACTGTCAGTGCAGAAACAAGGCTTGGCTGCTAAGAGTGCTTTCGGAGGAGAACATTTGTGCTTCCTTGGCTCAGGGAGAGAAACTGAAGATCGCGTTGTCTACATGGTTGTTTCATCCTTCCTTCAACGTCATTGCGCCTGTGTAGGAATGCTTGCAGGTGGATACAAAGGTATTTGGGAAGGCTCTAACTTTTCCACTTTTTTTCTTCAATTTTGAAAAGGATGACTTATCTGATGAGAATTTCATTTCAGCTTTGCATAGAACCTTGCAAGACTCCTTGAATGAGACTCTGGCCAACCACAATGAGGCCGAATGCACTGAGTGCCTTGCACATCCAAGGCAAGGGAAAGCTCAAGATGGAGCCAACTTTTTCCAGAAGTCTTCTTCCTTCTTTGACAAGTTGGGGTTAGTGTTAGTTATGACACCTTCTTTATGACTTTTCCAAATTTTAAGTTGTGATCATGCTTCAAAGTGTAAAGAAATGGAGAAAACTAGCAGGTATTCAGCAAAAAAAAGTGTTATCATGCTTACTTGGTTTTTGCATGACTAAAATTATTTTGTTACACCCAACTCCTGTTTGGAAGTACTGCATATTGCAAAGGAACAGAGTTATGAAAAACCATGCAGAACTTAGTTTACCATTAATTTATAATATACCATAAATATTGCACACATGCTTGCTAGTCGAATTTTTATGAATTCATTTTAAGCCCCATACTAAAAACTTTCAGAAGAACATAATAACCATTTATGCAGGCATCACAACTACCAAAATAAAATCAGAGACAGTGTGCCCTGCCCCTATCCAGTGTCTCCTATGTTTTCTTTTGATATGACATCATCTGGTGACCATGGGAACCATCTGTCATTATTTTATTTAATAAGTATAGAACGATTTTTGGAATAGTTGTAAAAGCACTGGAATGTATTTCTGAGTGAAAAAACCTCTGGAACAACCACATGTTCTTTATTGGCATGTCATTGGGTACTATAGCTCCCTGAACTTGTTTGTGCACAAATGTTGATATCACACATTCAGGTACACCTAATATGCCACAAATGAACATAGTGCATGTTCAGCAGAGTATAAAAATCTGTTTGTTCCATGCACATGACAGTGGTCTTGTACATCATGCTTAACTCCTCCTCTTTAATTGCTTCTCAAAAAAAGGAATCCTTTCCAATATGACATTTTTCTCATGTTTTGTGATATTTTGCTTTAGTAGGCATATTTCACTAATTTATACACATGGTGGCTGTTGCTTTTTGCTACAAATGTTACTGTAAAACATTGTTTTTTTCAATTTTTCAGAGACTTAAAACATGCACTTCATGAAAGTCTTGATACCCTCACAGGGTATCCTGTATACCCTTAGGACATAACTGCTCTTCTGTAGCAGAGGGTTACCCTCCAAGTACTGGTGCATAATCTTGTTTGTCAAACTGGGTGCAGATTTGAGATTTTTTCTCTCCATGTCCTGAGCAGATCAACAAGAATAGTGCACATTTTCAGTTTTTGCACTTGGCCCTCAGCATAAATCCAAATGCAAGGAAGATGAAATGGTTTCTTGTTTATGCAGGACATTGTGTGCAGTATGCCTTCTTGGACAGAAGAGAGGTGTTTCAGGTCTAGGGGAGGGTCAGTGATTCACATTGAAACCAGTATTGGTTGATTCATGGCACTTAGATTCATCCAGAAACAGTACAGCTCAAACTAGTGAAAAATCTTTCAAACTGATAACCTGGTGTGCCTAAGCACTATCAATATTAATCAATATCCTTGTAACTAACACCTATTTGAGGATGGAGTGGATCAGGCATGAAGGCAGTATGACACAGGATGTGAATCAAGCACATCCAACTCTCTTCTCTCACTTGCCAGAATTCATGCAATATTCAGTTGGATTTCTCATTGCAGCATTTTACCTCTGCCTTTAATTCCTTCCATGCATAGGCAAACCTCCAAACTTTTGATTTGGTTTCCATTTTCACTGTAGCACAGAGCATGGCAGCATCCATAAACCTTTTTGTTAAATGTTTTTTATAGAAGCTAAAAAATTGGTACCTTTCCCATTATTAGAGTTAAGGAGGTATGACTTCTTTAATGAGTCTACTCTAATTCTCATGAAGATATAGCGTGACTTCATCTGTGTCTAACCTCATCCTTCTTCCCTCTTTTAGAATTTGGAAAATAACATTCCTGACTTCATTTATATGTATTTTCTTGAATTTCTGCTAATTTCCATCTCCAAATCATCATAGCTGGTTAGTTTTATGCTGTGGGTTGCAACAGATATGCAGAAGACTCTATTTAAAATACCAAGTAATTGCTGAGCTGACAAAACTGCATCATTATTAGCTGTTGCTGGGTGAATTAGATAAGCTGGAGGTCACTCGTTCCATGGAAAACTATATAGCCCTGGCAGAATAATTTGAGCACCCTACTTGAAGCTATAAGTTTACAATGGGAAAAAAGGCTCCAGAAGATGCATTAGTCATTCATTTTAAACCTTTAGTGCTTGTTCATATCTATCTACTGGTTCTGTAGTAGTAATTATTATTGTTGATATTCCACTACTATATTGAGTGTTCAAATAAATCTGACAGGGATTTGTATAACTTTTCCCCATTGATCAAGGCATAAGGATGATTTGACCAGACCAAGCTCTTTTTATATTTCATGTAAATGAATTGTTAGATTATTAAATGATAAGTTACACTGCAAGTCAATAGTTCAATATTTTTCATGCAAATCCCTATTAGATTAATTTAAGCATCCATCAAAGTAGTGGAATATAAACACTAATTGTTATTGTTAAGAAAACAGGACATGGACACAAGAGACTGGTTGAATTTTGAAAAAATAATATTTTAGGAAGGATATATAGCAGGATAATGAAGCATACGTTAGATTATAGTCTTTTTTTTTGTCAGGTTCATCTCTCCTATGTTCTATAAGAGTCTTCCATCAGCAAAACATTTCTATATGGTTCTGGAATCAATTGCTTGGAAAAGGAAGCTTTTTTGGTATTTCTTGAATTATTTGGATAATTCTTCTTCAAATGTGTTCAAGATTTGCAATTGCACACTATAAAAATGACTTCACATGACCCCACAGAGAAAAAAATCATTGGGGTCAGGTCATGTGGCCTAGGAGCACATGAAAGTGAGCCACACCTTCTTTCCATCATCCAGGGCAGAAACATGCAGAAAATTTTGAGCCTCTTAGAAAAATGTCTGTAATCTTGCTGAAAAACTGCATTTGCAATAAAATATTTTCCTTCAAGTAAGATCCTAAAAATTATCTCATAAAACTCATTGCATCTCACCTAAACTTGGGTGTTTTCTTGGAAAGTCACCATTTAAAAAATTGAGACCCTAGATAATATTTGATAATATGATATTTGTTCTGTAGTTTTTCCTTTAAAAAAAAAAATTTTTTTTTTTAAATTATCTATCCAGCCTTTTTTTGTTGTTGTCCACCCTGTAGTTCAAGCACTTTGAAAAAAAAAATGAAAAGCTTGCATGATAAGTGTCTGGGCACATTCTGATGCCCTTTTTTAATTGTCATCCCATGTTAAATGTATGGCTTCGAAATAGGAAGCTTATAAAATTCCTGGAAGGTTCTGCACTTGCTCTGCATTCCTTTGCTATTGGAAATTGTGATTTGAAAAGTGTTTCTGTGAACCTGAGGAAATTCTTTATCGTTCTTGCCTAATTTTCCATTTTCCACATTTTTATCTTTCTTTCCCTGTTATGAACTGCAATAGGAACCCCTGCATTAAACTGCAGCCATTATTATAAGATATACTCTACTTGGACATTCACATCTGCTACCATTCTCCATCTTTTATCCGATTTCCATCTATAACACAAGTATGAATTTTCCCAAAATTATCAGCATTTAAAATTCTGTGGTTGTAGACATAAATTACAGTAAGATTAATGTTCTGCAGTTGAATATGAATTGTATTAACCACAGTGGTAAATAATCCAAGTTTTTCTATGGTTAAACTGCAGACATACTGATAGTCTGTTTTAGGTTATCCAATTATCTGCATCCTGAATGACTGGAGCAGTTTCGCTACCAAGGCACTATCAGCAAGGTGGTCATACAACATGCTGACATATTGTATGGCAGTGAAAGTTTTAAAGATTATACTCCTGTTTCCTTACATCTTGAATGCATGGTCACTCATTGTTTTAGAGTCATTGTATCAATAGTTAGGTTTACTATGTCTGCATACTATAGCAGGACTGTTTTTATTTTGTTTGTATTAATAGTATTTAGAAAAGAAGTGTGCCAATATGTAAAAAATTTGAGGTCCAATATGCTCATAGGTCTGCTTTGAAGAACAAGGGAGAAGAGATGAAGGGAAAATTGGTGGATTACATCACCAATCCATCAGGGTCTGAGTCAAACGTAGTGCGTCATGTGAGATCGGAAGATCGAGGGAAGAAGCCATATCGCAACAGGCCTTCTGTGTTTGCCATTGATGATACTGAAGAAAATTGTGAGTGGACACCATGAATCTTTCAACTTTCTAAATGAAAAATGCATTCATAAATACAGTAAAAATAAGTGCAGAATTTTTTTTTATGTCTGTAGCTGATCCAACCCCAATGGAAGGGAGCAGTGAAGAGGATCTCAGTCAAAAGGAGACTGTATCCATTGCTACATGGCTGAAGAAGCCAGATATCCTGGCTAGCTTTGACTGTCAGGAGGTTTCTCCCAGAGGAGACATTTATCCAAGGTAAGGAATCTGCTCTAAATGGCAAATGTCCAAAGGAAACCTTTTCAGGAAAGTGTATGATAGCTGAAGTGTTCAATTGAGAGAAATTATAGTTTATTGAGTTTTTCTTACATTCTCCATGAACACATCTACATGAATACAAAAGATCTCTGAAGGAATAAGCAAAAGTTACTATGGGACTGTGACTGTGATTGAGGCACATGAAGAGTGAGGAGCATGAGAAGGATAATTTTTAGCTGAAAATCTTAATGTGTAGATCACTATGTGATACACCAGTGGTTCACATGTTGCCACAGGGAAGACCAGTGTTTTACCTCTTGGCAGTTGATTTGTTTTAAAAAAAATAGCAAATCTGAAATAAGTAAAGGAATTGGAAGTTATCAGCTTGAACTAGGGAAAGAAGTTCAAAATTATATTGATACAGAAGGGTAGAAGTTAATAACTCCATTGCAGCCATGAAAGTTTCAAATGAGGACATGAAGAATTTCAGGTTTGAGGAATTGAAAAAACTTGAGAATTATAGCATTCCTATTGAAATCCAACAGGATACATGTGACTTTTTTGTAGCCCAAATTCATGATACATCCTCAGAGATTAGTACAAATGGAGGAGGTGAAGTTGATTAGAATTTCAGATCCAGGAAGTGGGGAATGTGAGAAATGACAAGTGAATGTGAACTGGAGAACTGAGATTGGAAAAATTGAAGAACTCATGTGTGGAGGGGGAATGGGAGTTGAGACCTGTTCTTTTTCTTTCCTTCCCTCTTTCACCCTTACTTGGTCAAAGTAATTTTGGTCAAACTAATGACCAAAGTGGGAGGAGGGGCAGGGGGGAGGAGGTTTTCTTGACCAGCAAGAAAAAAAAGCATATCTTTTCAAAATTCTTGCAATTTTATCTGAGTTTCCAGTTTTAATAATATCAAAAAAATGCACTTCTATAACCTTCCAGCCATCAGTACATGCATGTCAACATACCTACCTACCGGCACACATGCTGAGTGAATTGGTTCTCTAGAGAGAGGACACAATACAATAATAGGTAAAATAGATTATATTTTTGTCAATGTTCTTCCAGTATCTGTTCAAATACTTTCCAAATGATAATTAGATAATTTTCAGAATATTTCATCATCATTTAGTATACAAGAATGCTATTAGTATGGGTAGTGGGTCAAAACAATCCCCTCCCCCCCTTTGCCAATTAAAGGTCAGATGTCACTATGTGAGTATCAGAGGTGTGTCTAGCACTTTCTTGCTCTTATCTCAGGAACTATGTCATGGAACAGAATGAAGAGATCAAAGAGAACTGATAGGATCCAGAGAGCACATGGGTCACACTTTGAAATGAGGAGTGAAATAATCTTATTCATAATCATGGTGCAGAAGAATTGGAACCTTTTCATCCTCCATAAAAATTTTCATTGCCTTCAATTGTCACATTCTCAATATTGACATTTTCTTGAGCTTTCAATGTTTGAATAAGATCTACTCTTTATCTCAACTTTTCCATTTACAGTTCTGGAGACTTTCCTTTAGATCTTCATTTCTCAAATTATCCTCTGTTTTATTTTTAATGTTCTCAACTTTGCATGCCCAGTGTTGAGACTGTCTTCTCAAATTCTTGTGATTCCCTTCTCTTGTACAATGGTGCACTCTTTGACCTCCTTTTTCTCTTTTTTTTATCTCTTCCTTTTTTCCTAATTTTGCGTGATGCCTCCCTCCACTCTTACATTATTTGGTCTGTCTTCCTGTCTTTCTTGGAAACCTCTTGAAAAAATCAATTCTTTGTCTTTTTATCAGACTAATGCAATAGCCCACCAAGAATGAGACCATTAATTGTTATGTTCTCCAGATCAGAGGAATCACTCTTTATGACTTATTTCAAATTTCATAATCTGAAGTGTTTTTAATTTTTGCTGTTTTTTTTCAGTATTTCTTACATTTCTGTCTTATGTTTTGCAGCAAATTGCTTGTGACCCCATCATTTTTGTATGGTTTGAGAGAGTTGCCAAACCAGAAAGGCACAGCTCTGCTGTCAGTAAAGAGGTCACTCTCAAAGATTGTGAAGATCACATCCAGAAAGTCCAAACCAGAAGTCATCACATTCAAGTATGGAGTCGCCACTGGAGAAGAATTCATCATTACTGATATGGACAAGTGAGTCATAGTTTTTTTTTTTACCCTTTTTTCCTAATGTGGCTTTTATGACAGCCATTTTTTCATTGACTTTCTTCATCTCATACCTTCCAGGTTCATCATTCCTGATGCATTCAATGCAACACGAATCATCAAACTGCAGATAGTGAAGCTCAACCAGGATGAAGAGTCTGAAGAGACCAGTGAAGCACAAAAGAATGAACCCCAAAATGAAACGTCACTCCCTCCATCAAGTCATGAGCCAGAATCTAAACCAGATTCTGAAGCTAAGCAGGACCCACCACAAGATTTGCAATTGACAAATGAGTCATCTGAACAGGTTCCAAATTTTCCACCTGCAGCCTCCAAGGGCAATGCACCAGAAGGAAAAGAGCACTCTGGAGAGTCTATCACTTAGATTTATGCATCTCTACAGTCTTTTTTTCATGCAATCCACATCCATATCCTCTGTTGTGATTCCTTTTTTTTTATGTTCTTATGTCCCATTCCATAATTACTTTTCTTCAAATTATTTCATATTTGGAATTTTATGATGCGGTAAGTGATAATCGTAATCAGCATGTACTATGATTGTCTCCTTAGCAAATAATTATGAAGAACTATAATATATAAATGATTATGGAACATGATTTCTATGTTTGTGAAGCTAAGTATGTGAGACATTCTAAATAATATGATTGTCAATTGGTGAGGGATAGAAATATTCTTGTCACTTTTTTCATCCTAAGTCATGTGTGATCCATGTCAGAGAGAAATCTTGAATTTTGAATCATTGGTTCAGAAATAAACTGTTATTTGGATTTTATGCACTCTTTCATTCCTGAATAGTTTTTCACTTCTGAGTCTTGGTCTATGTGTGTCCTTAAAAAGTTATTGTATGTACTTTACCAGAAGTGCAATGCTTGTGTGTTTTTCCAGAACAATAATAATTGTTACTGCTTAGGGTTTTTTTTTCTGGCATTTGTTGCTAAAAGGAAAATTGTGAGGTCATGGTTCCAGTGATTGTTCATGAAGTTTTTTGTGAGACCTATATGATCTTTACTTTCGACATCAAGGATAGATGGGTTGCTCCAGAAAGGAGGCAGCAGACCTGATTCTTAGGGAATCTCCAAGTTTTGCTTCCTCTGGAAACAGTTGTAGTGAAATGAGATATCTTTTTACTGTTCAAAATGAAATTGAATGGTACCACTGCATCATGTAACTTTCTATAACCCCTTGTCTCTGATTATTCTCTCTAGGTAGTAGCAGGTTCCATGCACATCATTGCCATCCCACAGGGAAACATTCCATGCTTTTTCTGCACCAGTGATCATTATGCGAAGTAGAGTAAGTTTCCATCTCAAGCTGTACCTAGTGAAGTAGGTATTTGTGAATTATGCTAAGGGATTTGCAAACAATTCTTTTATAAACAATCTTGTCCTCACCAGGAAGCCTCAGCCTTTTTAACTTGCTAATTTGACTGTACTCAGTGCACACTATCACCACTAAGGTTTGAGTGACAAGATTTGCTTGGAGAGAGTAGCATTAATGGCTCCTCTCAAAGAACTACATAAGACCATTATGATTGACCAGCTGACTAGGACAATGTGGACTTCATGTGCAATGAAGGGAAGCTTGAGGCATCACCCTGGAAAGACCAGATCCAGGAAATGGACCTTCTCTGGTCTCCTTTCCATGCCTTCAAAGTGAAAATAGATAAGTTTTCCAACACACAATACCTGTGCTTAATTCAGATTGTGTGGACCAGCTATTCTCAAACTGGAGGTTGCAACCTCCTGGATGTTTGAAGGTTCAATGGGAATGAAAGGAAGTTTGAGAATCACTGGTGTAGGCCATGTATAATCAATGAAAGAAAACACAAATATGGAGGATGCTGAGCATGAACAGCTATATGCACACTGTTGCATATATTTAACCAATCATAGATAAATTCAGGAGAAATAGGGCAAAACCAAAGAAGTGCAGGCAATGCCTATGGCAATGAAAACAGTTTCATTAGCTACAGAAAATTTTGATAATTCATATGATTAATAGAGAAAATGCTCATTATAGAATCCTTTGATTTCATTGCCAGCGCTCAGCCACCAGCTCTGTGTCTGCATCCAGCACAACATCAACTGGATCTTCTTCCTCTGGATCCAGCTCCTCATCTTCCAGCGATTCGTCTTCTGAGGAACAGTCATCAGTGTCAACCCGCAGCCGGACCAAGAGTCGGGATTCCAGTCAGGAGTCTGATGCAGGGAAGAGGAGTCCCAAACGAAAGGCACCTGCAAGTGCTTCTGCCCCTTCAGGGCCCAAGAAACAAGATGCTACAGCCACTCCAACAAAGAAGCCCCAGAAGACTGAGACTTGGAGCAAAAAGCCTGTGAGTATCTGAACCATCCCATGCTTTGAGTTCTTTCTGCTCCCTAGACCCCAGCCAGTGTGAGAGTTCAGTGGTACTCTTCATGAGCTCTGCATATGGTTAATGTGCTTCTTTTTATTTTGTTTGTAGGTTCAAGCTGCTGTGAAGAAGCCTGTTCCTCGAATAGCTAAGAAAGAGCCTCGAAACCTTCTCAAGAAGGCAGAAAAGGGTAAGGTGTTGAAAGAGAAGAGCATTTTTAGCCCAGACAACAGCAGTGAGAGTGATTCTGGAATAAAAGAGCAAGTGAAACAATCCAAAACTCCACCACCAGTCTTTGCTCGCAAGTCTGCTCCTCCACCCACACACAAATCTGCATCATCCACATCAGGTGAGATGTGTTTGTGGAGGATGATAAAAATGTGATGTGATGATTTTGATTGCTGTGTCCATCAGTTCTAATACAGAGCCATTGAGTAGCATTATTACTTGGGCATTGGAAAAATTGAATTTTTTTTTTCTTTATTGCTGAACTTGTAATGTTCTGTTTCATTCTGGAAAATTCCTTAATTTCAAAATTGAATTTGTAAAAAAGAAAAAAGGGAAACATTATTTAATGACTGAAATTCATTTTTCAATTTCAAAGTTTTACTATGCAAACAGCAAAGAATGAAAAAGAAATTAAGATTCAGTCTGCTAGGATACATCTGCTAGGTTGGGATTGATGCTTCTGGCCAATAAGGCTTGCCTTAGCAGTGTTAGAAAGAATTAGCAAACTCTTTCAGTCAAAAGCATGTTTTTTTTATGAGATAGCAGATATGGAAAGGGCTCATTGCATTTATTCTTTTTCCTTCAAATGCTCTTTGGATGAGGCTTTCCCTCTGCTTTATGCTTGACCTACAATTTAACAACTACTACTGACTGCAAGCAATATCAAAAGACAAGGAACAGAAGGAGAGTGCTCATTCCTGGGAAAAGTGATGCTAATGTGTATGTGGTAACATTTTGTTGTAAAACATTAAGGCATTGCAGGAATTTTGAGTAGAATTTATTATAATTTTGCAATTTATCTGGTTTGTTTTTCACTGGTGAGTTTCGACATGTGTGCAAAGTTGTGAAAAAATGGTTGATATTCCTTGTTAAGGTACTTATTTTGCAAAGATGTAAAGTGCAAATAACCTAGATTTTTTCTTAGGGACACTTGGGAATATTGGTCAAAATGCAAATGATAGAGAAGCAGTTTTCACTGTGAAAGTTTGTCATGAAAATGACAGTAATTGGATTTTCTCATTTACTGATCGTCTATATAGAGAAAGGGATGGGTCTTTTGCACATCAACATACGAGGAGATCTCTGTCCTTGAATATGACATTGAATTCAACTATACAGAATGAGGTTGGGCTTCATGAATAGGTAATATATGGTGGACACAAAGTCCCTGAGGGGTTTCATGCCTGTATATCTTGGGAATGGGGTGGCATAGAAATATGCAATATCCAGCATATGAAAGGTTATTTCGTGAATTTTTGTATGACATACCAAATCATACATCTCACACTTCCACATATCTGCCATCTTTGTCAAAACATACATGCAACCTTCTAGTGAACATTTCCAGAACTGCTTACAATTGGGCAGGTGTGATGTTCCTGACTGCTCTCCCAATGTGAGTGCAATTCAGTCATGCTTCATGTGCATGTGGCATGCACAATGTTCTTAACATGTCCCCACAAATGGAAGTCTCTAAGGGTTAGGTCTGGGGGACCTGGGAGGTGATTGGATGAACACTCCCCATTCCATCCATCGGTTTGGAAACTTTTCATCCAAAATATGTGCACTGGTCCCCCTGACCTGACTCATGACTTTTTTTTCATGAATTTGAATTTTAAAAATGTATAAGGGTCAGGTCTAGGGACACATCTCTCAGTCAGGAACATCACACCTGCCCAATTGGAGGCAGTTCTGAATATGTTCGCTAGAAGGTTGCATGCATGTTTTGACAAAGATGGCGGACATGTGGAAGTGTGAGATGCATGATTTGGTGTGTCATATAAAAATTTACGAAATAACCTTTCATATGATGCATATTGCATATTTCTACGCCATCCCATTCCCAAGATATACGGGCATGAAACCCCTCAGGAACTTTCTGTCCACCTTGTATTTTTTAAATTCCCTGGAGCACTGCCAATAGAGACTGCCCTGGGCCTCCTGCCTAACTATCCCATGTTTGGAGCTATCCACTTGTTGGATTGGGAACCTATGACTCATGAACCAAGTTTTGTTCATGTGCAAAATAATTTGTCTCATGGACTACAGAAGAGAAAAATTGTTTTTTAATACTGATTTTCTGCCAGTTTGTTGCCAACTTCAGAATGAATTTTGCTGTTTTGAAAATCTTTGGCTAACAAGCACTTGGATCAATCTTAATTTGGCTCATCATAGTCAGTCCCATGACCACATTGGTTGTAGGGGCACCGTTGAAGCCACAGCAGTCATTTCTTTCCATGTGTCCTGGTACTTGGCTTCTGTATCAACTCTTCCATCCTGCAGCCCATCCATGCCTTGATGTTCTCTGTCCAGCTCATCTTGGGTCTTCCTCTCTTCCTGTTGCCATTGACTGTGCCTTGTAAGACTGTTTTTGCATGGCTTCCCTCTCTCCTGTAGATATGGCCGAACCACTGTAGCTTCCTGTACCTCACAATCGCTATTATCATCTCAATTTCACCAGTCTTCTGTGTGATTAATTTCCTTACCAAGGCGTTTGTTTGGTGCGTTGTGTACGGTGTTCTGAGCAGCCTCCGAAAGCATCTCATCTCAAACGCCTCTATTCTCCTTTTGAGTTTCTTCATCAATGTCCATGTCTGGTACCCATAGAGTGCTGTTGCCATGATGATTGTTCTGAGAAGGCGAATCTTTGATTTATCTGAAAACCCTGTGCTCACCCAAATGATCATCAACCTAGTCAGTGTACTCATTGCCATTGCTAGTCTAGTCTTCACCTTGCCTCTCAATTTCCCATCTTCTGTCAGGATTGAACCTAGTTACTTGAATTTCTTGACTCTTTCCAGTTCTTCCCCATTTGTGCATATCTTAGTTTTGGTGGTGTTGTCACTCTTCCCAGTGATTAGTAATTTGCTTTTCTCAGTGTTGATTTCCATGCCATATCTTCTTGATATATTGTTCAGTCTCATTAGTTCTTCAAGCTCTGTTGACATCTTTGGAATCAGGTCCATATCATCTGTGAAACACAGGTTACAAATGTTCCTACCACCAATTTTTACTGCTCCCTCGAAGTTGTGCAGCATTTCTGTCATGATCTGTTCGAGAAACACATTGAACAGATAGGGCAATAGCACACACCCCTGCCTGACCCCAACAGTTGTTCAAAACCAGTCGTTGGTGGTGTTAGGTGGTTAGGTTAATTTAGTTCACATGTCAAAATAGGTCCCTGACCCCTACAATAGATAAATAAATGTGTTGTGGAAAGTGAATGCTATGCTGAAGTGAGCCTCAAAAGACAACATTGCTGACTTGACTAGAAAGACAACATGGCTCTATTTTGGAGAGCCAATCATGGATGGGCCTTCAGCCTTGGAGATTGTTGTGGTGGCTCTCAAAATTTCCTGTTCCCCCTCTCAGTGTTCCTTTATTTTATGAGACATACAGTTGAAACTTATAGAACATCTCACTCTTCTTTCCAGTCGTGCCTGTGCCAAATATGAAGCTCATTCAATGTCCCATAAAAGTGGTTTCCATCATCCTGTCATTTTTGTCAGATTTTACTGGGACAAACCAGATATGGGTGTTAAGCCTCCAAGACTATGATTAAGGTGAAAATTTAAAAAGTTGGGATGATGTCACCTCAAAAGTTTTGACTCATAGCTTATGACAATTTTCCATGCTTTTTTCCACTTTTACATACATAATGCCTAAGAACAGAGGGACTGTAAGAGCATCATAGCTATACCTGAAAATAGTTGTTGAAAATAAACTCTACCGTTTTTTATATATTTTTTATTTGTCCTGCTTCTCTAACAAAATTTCATACCATTGTTATGACCCGCCTGCATTAACAATATCTTTTCAACCAGCTTCATATTTATCTTGCCTGACTTGCAGATGAAACAGAGAGAGATTCTGATGGAGAAAGGAGGGCTTCAACCCCTAAGAAGGGAAGCAAGAATCGGACAGAGGAAAGGAAGGGTCGTGTTGAGCAGAGGAAGCGAGCTCATGCTCAGATGCGTCCCACAGCTCGGCCAAAAGCAGCACCCTCAAGTGAGGAGAGCGAGGAGGAAGCTCGCTCCCCAACCCCCGCCAAGAAGGTCACCAGGTCATCCATTGTCCGAAAGAGCAAATTGATCCATGGCAGCCCTGTCAAGAAAGATGACAGTAATTCAGAATCTGAAACAGGTCAGTCATCCTCATGTTTAACTCAACAGTTGGTCATGCAGCCTCATTAAAGTCCAAGCAGTAGTGTTCACAGACCAGTGTCAACTTGAGTGGGTATTTGGCTGACTTGGAATAAAAGTTACTGGAACTGACCATTAACATCAGATTTGATGCTCTGATGGAAGCTATATTTTATCAGAGTTCAAGGTATTGAATCTTTTTCTACTTTTCTACATTCCTGTCACAATGTTAAATTTTTCATTTCCCTCTGCCAACACCTCACAAGAACCTCATGTAAGGTTCTCATGATTCCTGTCACCTGCTTGATATGAAGTAATGTCATTCTACATGTTGGTGTAATTTACACTGCTGAAAAAAATTTGAAAGATATTTCAAGTTCTATCTTGAATTGAAAACCTCTAACATGCAAGGCCTATGATGCTATGCCATTCTAGGCCATAAAAACTTTGGTATACTTTTAAATCTACTATTAAAGGCTCATGCTATAGATGGCAATTACTACAGGGTTTGTCAAGAGTCCTGCCCACCTGTTAAAATGTAATTACTTTGTAATGCTGGATTTGATTGAGACATGTTTCACACCATTTGAAAGGAAAGATAATTCTCTTAATTTGTGATTTATTTGTGAGGTGTGGTCTTGAAAATAATCCAATTAGCTGGGTGATAACACTTTTGAACTTCTCAGGGTTTGTTTGAAAATTTTTAATGTTTGGTTTGAACCAAACTGCTTCACATCTTTATGTAAACGTGTTCAAATTTCTGCCCATAAGACAGCCAGCGGAGCAGCCACAGGCCGCTAGTATGTTTTATTAGTTGAAATTTGGTAATATAATACACCATTCCAAGAAAAAACTAAGCACTCTCCCCAAGCTTGAGTAGATGCCCTCTCTCTCCTCATTCATTCATTGAAATCCTGCTCACCGATCACAATAATTTCCTTGTTTGGAAGGTCTCTTAGTTCCCCTTGATTTAGCTTGATTTAGGATGTAATCCATGATAACTCGTGATAACTCTTTATGGCGACGCTAGAAGAAGTCTTCAAAACCCTTGACTGGGAAAAGAAAGGAATCAAGGTTAACCTGAGCCACCTGCACTTTGCAGATGGCATCATCATCTTTGAATCTATACTTGAAGAACTAGAAAATCGAGTGAAGGAACTTCTTCTTCTTGCGTATGGCGTTGCTGTTGCTGATCGTACCGGGAGATCGATGGCTGGTGGCCAGTTGACGACATTAGTTGCATTAATGGGTTTACACGCACAAATGCTTAACAGGAGCACCACGTGAAGGTTGCCGTCTTACTCCCAGTGAAGGAACTCACAGAAGCCAACAAAAACGCAGGCCTAAAGATGAACCTTGCAAAATCTCAAGTCATGTTCAACAAACATGTCAGACCCAAAGAAATTGAAGTTAATTGAAGTAACAGCTTCAACAAGCTGATAACTACATCTACTTAGGACAGCAAATAGCTTCAGGCAGCAGAATTGCAGGAGAAATCAACCTAAGAGTGAAGATTGGATGGAGTGCTTTCTGATGCCTCAATCTTTCAAGGGCAACCTGCCTACCTGTCTCGAGAAAAGTCTTCAACCTATGTGTACTCCCTGTTCTCACATATGGATGTGAGAGATGGACACTGACGGCAAAAATGATAAAGAAACTCCGGTGACTCAACACAGCATGGAGAGGTGCATGCTTCAAGTCACAAGAAGACATGGGAAAAAGAATGAATGGGTCAGAGCACAGATGAAGGTGAGCAACATCATCGAAAGAATGAAAAAACTCAAATGGCAGTGGGCTGACCACAGACCAGCAGTGGATGATGGAAATTCACAACTGGATACCAAGGGATAAGAAGACACATAAATGATGCCCCCACACGAGATGGATTGACGAAATCAAGAAATTCACTGGACCAATGTGGAAATGAACAGCCGAGGACCAGGAAAAGTGGAAGCATTTTGGGAAGGCCTTCATCCTGAAGTGGATCAAAAAGGGCTGATGATGATGATGTACTCATGTTGGAGTTTTGATTGGGTAATTGAGGAAAAATGGAAGGGATTGTCCTGTCCACTCTGTCACCACTGCTCAGTTTTTTCTTTTAATGATGTAATTGTTTATTTGTCATGTAATTGAAATAAGTAATAAATAAGAAAGCAGTAAGGTATGGCAGCAAATAGGGCAGGCATAGTTGTAGGTAAATTTCCCAGGGGCTATAAAATGTGGTCTATACAAGAATTTAAATGTGTAAATAAGCACTAAAAGAAAATAAATAACTGTTCTTAATACAAAGTATGATCACCACAAACACTAATCACAGCTTGAAATCCTGTGGCATTCTTTTGATCAATGTGTCAATTAACCCTACACTGCATGGTGTGTCAGATAAGGCACACTCTACTTTGCATTGAAATGTATTGCAGCACAATGAAAAAAAAAAAACAAAATGAAAGGATAATTTTTTCATTATTTTTCTCATCAACCTTGTGAAAAAATATTATCATCAAAAATGTTTTTGGTACAGTTAGAAAAATCATGCATTGTATGGTTAATTCTGGAGGGTGTTGTATCCATTCTTCACAAAGAGCTGTTATCAGGCTGTCAGTTGTCAGAGGAGGATTATGGGCATTTTATAACCCCTGGGAAATGTACCTCCCACCATACTTGCGACATTCCTGAGTACCTATTTTATGACTTATTTCAATTATATGTGTAATGAACTATTATTATTATTATATTACCAAATCTCCAAACTTTAACTATTAAAACATGTAGAACTTGAAATATCCTTTAATTTTTTTGATCGATGTATTATTTCATTCACCCTGGAGAAGTTTACAAAATCTGGCAGCTTCACTCTCTCCCCTCTCTAAAATGACAACTTCTCTCTGGAGGTGTTGAATGCCTCTGAGGTAGTATTCAAAGCCTCTGGTGTCACTGTCTAAGACATGAACACACATGGACACTGACATCGTTTCACCATTGCATACTCACAATTACAAATTTTGCAAATTGGTGCAATTCTCATGATCAGGTCAAGCATGCAAGTTATTAGTTTCAGATCAAGAAAATTCCAACCATGTACCCTTCTACATATTTTATATCTTTCCCTGAAGTTTTCATCCTATTGACTAAAAGGTTTTTGCCTGATGCATATAATGTCATATTTTTGTCTCTGTAAGCACATTATTAATACACAACTTCACTCACCTCTAATCAAATTCATTCCTTTGGAGACCTAAACATAAAGTTGGGGACCCTTGGTTCTATCCCTATAACTGTTAGACTTGTTCCTCATGTTCTTAACAGATTCCTTGTAAATATTTGCATTCTTCTAAACACATCTCTATGAAAAACTTCAAATATCAAGTTAACTCAATTGGAGCCATTAGGAGGTCAATCTCAGGAGTACTTGATTGAGATTAAAATTCAACCCAGCTAAGGAGTTACTATGAGGTTCCATGTATTCTTCAGTTGACTTATCCTCTCTTAGTTCCACAATCCTAGGCATCTTTGAAGACTCTAATTTGGATGTAAGTGATGTAAGACAGATCATATAAGGCTCTATGGTATAGTTGTGATCTTTGTTCCAAACAAAAGCCTAGAAGACTGATGCCTTCTGTGTTGGTTGTGGGAATCATTTGTCCTGAGCACTGTCTGGTGTGCAGAGTGTGTATCTGATGTGGAGAGTAGAAACAGATGACTTGAAGGCAACAAATGTATGGCTCAGTGTCAGTGTACCTATATTTATCAGGATTTGTCTTCATGCATATGTATTTCAGTATGTCTCAAGCCTCAATTAATTTTAAAGTTTCAGTAAGGCTTTGACCTGGAATTAATACAACCCTTTCACTTTCCAGTTTGAGTTCATTCAGGTTGGAAACTGATACAAATACCACTGAAGTGTGTACTTCATCCAGTTAATAAATACACCTTGCAGCTTAAAAAATATTCCAGTAATGCTGAGCTCATGGCACTCAGAATATGGCAATAATGAAGTTTCCTAATTATTTAATTCCTCATTAAGGATATTTATCATCAATTAGCTGTAATATTGGTTTGTGAATGTGAGCCATTGACTAGCATATCTACTTATCATCTACATCTTCATCTTCATAAGTAGCATGCGTATTAGCTTTTTCATGTGAACGTTAGTTCATCATCATCATCATTGCAGAGTCATTGTCAGTTTGGAGCATTAATCTTTATCCTTTAATTGTCCACAGAGGGAGTAGCATTGACTCCACATGGAAAGAAGCCACCAGTTAAGTCCACTGTGAAGTCAGTACCTGGGAAACGAGGCAGCAAGAAGGGTAACAAAGGTCAGAGCAAGACCAAGAATAAGACTCCCATTGTACAAGAACAGTATCATCCCCTAATGATGGAAGAACGCAAATGCCCTGTTCCTGGATGCGACTCCAAGGGCCACATGAGTGGAAAATTTGAGAAGCACTACCTTCCATCTTCATGTCCACTGTTCCATCATCTCACTTTTGAGATGTGCATTGTATGTTCCCACATATTCAGTATTTCCACTTTATGGCACTTTCAATGAGAAAATGCAAACTCTGTTCCTTGGCAGCGGGAGAAAGATGAGAGAGAGGAGAAGGACAAGAGTTATCAAAAGCTGATTGAACAGCTTCCAAGGAAGGTGCCAGGGAGAGACCATCGTACGCCAGAGCAACGGGTGTACGTCGAAAAGGTAGCCGAAGGACGTTTAGAAATGAGCAAGAAGAAGGAGAAAGCTGTGAATTCTGAGCGTCCCCCAGGTGATGGACCATCACTTTTGGGGGGCAGGGATCGACAGCCACCACTTGAAGGCCTCACATCTGACTTTGATCTCAAACTCTTTCAAGAGGCACAGGCTGCTGCCAGTGAGGATCTGGTGAGCTATTTCTTCTTCCTCCAACTTGAGCAGACCAGCCAAATACATGAGAATGAGGCATGTAAAAAAGTCGAGCCATGTGTGATCTTACAGGAGCGTGAACTGGAGGGGAAAGGTGTGTTTCGAGGGGTCCAGTTTGTGCAGATTGGGAAGTATGAGATGGAGACCTGGTATCACAGTCCCTATCCAGATGAAGTGGTCTTCCTTCCAAAGATTTACCTCTGTGAATTCTGCCTCAAGTATCTGCGCAGCCAGAACATGCTGCGTCGTCACATGGACAAATGTGTCTGGCGACACCCTCCAGGAGATGAGATCTACAGGTGAGGCTTAAGCCTCTTATCTGAAGCCAAAGTTGAGTTGCTTCGAGTTGAAGAATGCCCATTTCAACCTGTAGGAAGGACAAGCTTTTGGTCTGGGAAGTAGATGGGAAGCGCCAGAAGTCATATTGTCAGAACTTGTGTCTCTTGGCCAAGCTGTTCCTGGATCACAAGACCCTCTACTTTGATGTAGAGCCTTTCCTCTTCTACATCATGACTGTTGCAGATTCCCATGGTTGTCATATCACTGGGTACTTCTCTAAGGTGAGTCTCTACTTCCCCTATTTCCTCTGTATCTGCTTTGACCTGGAAAAAAAAAAAACCTCTCCTAGGAGTCAGTTGTGTATGGTACTTCAAGGGCTCTGGTTATCTATCTAATGTAAATAGGTTTGGATTTTTATCGCAACTTGGCCTTGGCTAAGTCCGCCGTCTATGTTTTTTTCCCAATCCTATGACATGGTGGGTGCCAGGAGTCTGCATTGGTGGTGTCTTTTTGCTGATTAAACACCTCCAGAGTAGTAGAGGGCTATATATAATGTGTACTTTTCATGACAGCGTTAGGATCCTCTATAGTCTTAACTTGGATCATGAGATGATAGGGATTGTGAAGTTTCCAACTTCAAGTCGGCGTTATGAGATAGAATAATGGAATGTTGGTCGACCTTTTTGAAATTGTGGCTGGTCTGTTTATCCAAGAACTTGAAAAATCTCGTTTGAATGGAGCCCTTATATTAGTAGACCTAGAGATACACTACAGTTGAGCCACTTCCTCGAAAGAGCATATTTGAGATCACCGCCAAAAGTTTTTTTCGTACAGAGAATTCATCAGAATATAAGTATCAAGTAATGTTTTGTGTGATATCGGGACTTGAGAACGAGTCCTGAAATGAAAAGCATGATCGAAGTCGAAGATGTTGGTTCCTCCAATGATTTAACTCAAAACTAGATTCTTTTGTCCTTGATTTTCGATGGTATGGGCTTCCATTCCCGTTCTCCAGTCTCAAGGGCATACGCCCGAACAGGCTGGCTCACTTCCTCCTCCGCCGGTTGACCAGGCGTCATCATGGAGTCAGGCGCGAGAGAACTCGCCTCTCTTGACTTGTTCCCACGCGTGGTCACGACAATAAAACCAACGACATGCATCTACTGAGAATGGGTGGACAGACACAATTTCCGGCCAGCTTAGCCATCGCATCTCTCTCTCTCTCTCGCTCTCTCTCCTTCTCTTCACCTTCCTGGGTGTTTTAGAGACAGATGGAGAAGTGAAGGAAGAAGAAAAGAATGCGTGATGAGGATGAGGGAAGGAAGGGAAAGAAGAGAGAGAGAGAGAGAGAGAGAGATCAGTGAACCTAGAATGCTAGTCGGCCTTGGGACGGCGTTGAATGGCGTGAAGAGGAGAGGAGACAGAGAGGCATTTCCCTTTCCCATCCGTCGCTGGGCCACGTGGAGGCTCTTCTCTCGTGCACTACCCTTACCTCGCCGTGTCCGGTTGCCCCTGCCGCATCCCACTTAGTGGGAGTTCTATGGTATAGACCTATCACGCGTAGAAACTCATCCCTCTGCCCGCCCAGTCATCTCACCTCATCAGCCACACATTAAAGTCCCCTCACCTGCCCACCTCTTTTCCGCTCTTAAGAATCATCGAAGAATCATTAGGGTGCAAAATACACCAAGACTTTGGAAGTACGTTGTCTGCATCTTGGAATAAAATCTGTCGCAAAAGAGCATATTAAATTTTGCAAATGGAATTTGATGTTGACTTGAAATATTGGACATCAAAAAGGAGGATGCCCAATATAATGTTATTTTGGCCCTTAAACCGAATTCAATGAATCATATATCATTTGAAAGGGTGTCTTTTGCAGAGTAATAAAATGCCACTTTTACTCCAATCTGAAGGGTTTGAAAATGTTAGGTTAGGTTAGGTTACGATAAAAATTATTTTGCATGTGTTTTTCATCAAAATAATAATTTCAGCAGTTTTGAAGGAAGCGAAATGCAGGCTACCAATAAAAAAATTAATTAAAATACAATTGAATTGTATTTTGTAAAATCTCACAATGAATGTATGATTCATTATATGAAAGTTAATGATTCGTAGATGCAAACTTTTTTGCGAGATTTTCAAATTCCCAGCTCAAGTTCACCGATTACTTCCAAAACTAGGTTCATTCTAAGTAGTTGGCTATGCGGAAGGCATTTATTGGAATTATTTATTGGAATTTATTGGAAGGCATTTATTGCCATTTGAAAACAGTAAAATAACTTAACCCAACTTTTCGAAACCCTTCACATTTGCATAAAAATTATGCAATTCATGTTCACAAGGGAAACCGATCACAAAATATCAATTTCATCAAAATCAGTTTAAGGCCAAAAATGGGCTAATCTAACCTAACCTAACCTAACTTTTTCAAATTGGTCAGATTTGGAGGGAAAAAAAAATACATTTTTTGGTTTGGCTAAGGACGCCCCCTCGAAATATACACATATCTTTGATGTTGGTTTAAGGGCCGAAACTGGGCATACTCCTTTGTTTAGCTGAGTTCGCTTCGTTATAAAGATTTTCCTGCAAAATGAAGACAACACTCACCTAAGTTTTTGTGTGTTTTGCAGGTCATGTCTGATGTGCTACCAAAACATTCTGTTAGCGATCGTTTCGGAGACATTGCCTACTAAATTCATCCCAGTTTATGGGGAATAAATCCAGCCCCAAAACTAAAAAAAAAAGAAAGAAAAGAACACTCTCATGGAAACATGTGGATGAAAAATCAGAGGGGGGGGGGATGCACAATGATCCACGCGATCACATGCTGATGACCCTTTAGTTACTTAACAATAAAAAAAAAAACTTATTTTGTCTGTCATTCTCCCCCCCATCATTTAATTTTTTTTTTTTTTACCTGACTCCAACCGACGCCCTTTTGTTATGCTGATGTCCTGATATGGGGGCCTTATGTTTTTCGCTATGGGAAAGTGCAGTTGCTATGTCCCTCGTCCCCATTGCTACGGCCCTGATCCCTCCGGTCTCGAAAAGGATCCTCTGGTTTCCTGTTGAGTCTCCCCCTAGACTGTTCGTTGGGGTCGATCTCATTTCGCGATGAGAATTGAGACAGGGCATATCATATGTCACGCGAGTCCTGACGCAGTCACACATGACCTCCGCTTAGAACTTTCTGTCGGATCCGGCATCTACTGGGAAAGGAAATGTGCAGGAGAGGAAGGAACACATTATAGGCTTCATTTCGCGTGCCACATTACATTCAATGGTCCGAAGTTATATTGATGAGGACTATGCAGATGGATCGCTTTGCACGCTATCTTCACTCCGTGTTACGACCGTTGCCTTTGGAATCCCGTTCCGTTGGATATTCGAGAGATGGCCCTTGAAGGACCTAAGGATAAAAAGGGAGGAAGAGGGGAGGGAAGAAAGCACGCGCCCCGGCTGTCTCCGGGTGACGTCAGAGCACGTGGGAAAGTTTACGCAACCTCTTTCGCAGGCATCATCGTCCTGTATGACCATACCCATGCATCCTCCAGCATCCTGAACCCATTCAATGGGGCAGGGGCTGTGCGAGCCGGAGCTAGACGTGTCGGGAAATGGGGAAAACCCATAGGCGGGCTTGTAATAATCTAATCGCGAAGCGGAAGTTCCACGCAATGGCGTCACAGTCTACAAGGAGAGTGTGTTATCGAACTGGAAATGTGTTCCAGGGACTGCAGTATTCTCTCCTCTTAATCTCATTCATCCATTTCTGTCGCGGAACTCGAACGAACGCCGCCTGGTTCTTTTCCTGTGAGAAATGGAAAACCATCAAGGCCAAAATGAGAAAAGACACCGTGGCAAGGTGGACAATATTTTTAAATCGTCTTGCGTGGACTTCTGAGGAACACCGTCTCCAGGCCGCAGTGTGAAAGGATAATACCATTCCAAATATATTAATTCCACGAAAAACATTCCATTGACCATAGTACCTCTGGTAAATTGTACCGTTATTTCTACGAGTACTTTTCGCTTCGAGAGGCCCTAGGCATGTCATCAGGCGAGAAATCCCAGAAGGCTGGTCTGGAAACAAGGGGAGAGTCCTCCCAAGAAAAAGGCTCTGACTCGGGAGAGAAGCCTTGGATGGGGTGGGCAATTATCCAACGTCGCTGGGGGTCTTCTCTTCCTCCTCCCCCTTCATTATCGCAATCAGCCCTCAACGAGAACTCTTCCTTTTTTTCGTTTTTGGTCTTAGGACTGAAGCTCACGCGATACAACACGCATCATGACTCCAGACTTCCCACCTTATTTCTTTCGCTGAGATAATTTCAGGATGAAAGAATATTTTTTTTTTAGCTGTCTCTATTTTGGGTTTGTGAGGCCGTTGTGAAGGGGCTGCATAAGAGAGGATGGTGAAGTGATGGATATTCTCCCGGCCTCTGTCACCAGAATTAAGATGGATGCATCCATGCTGAGCAGGAAACCTGCATTTTCTTTCCCAGAGCCCACCCCATAACTTGGGTGCCTGTAATTTTTTATTTATCATGCATACGGCAGCGTTCGTGTGCGATAGCCAGTCGTGGAGCACCGCACGGACAATCCAGTAATGAAATGTCCTGAAATGCAGTACTGAAAAGTGCTACCAATTCCTTTTTTACGTACTAGAAGGGACTGGGTCCAATGGGACCTGGAGGGAGTTCCAAGGACGGACACCCAGAGAGGCAGACAATGAAAAAAAAAACCACAGACACATCAGACGATGACATGTCAAACCATGTCGAGCCGTCGAGGACATCCTTGATTTCGGTTTTGTTTCTCTTTGCGCCTCCCCCCCTCCCTCGTCGACACAGCGGGGACTGTCTGTGTCTATCTGTCTGAGGGTCGGTGTCTGTCCCTGTCTGTCCTCGTCTACCACAGGCTTGGCCTATTTGAGTGCTTGAAGAAGACACCGACCTCTCATAGCCAGCCTATGTAAAAGCAAACGGAGCCAAGCTTTCTCACTCATGACTCAGTCATCCATTCATTCGGCTTGTCGACTATATGATAAACATGAAATCCTCTGTTTATTCTCACGTGCGTCCGAAGCCCCAACACACGCCAAAAAAACACTCCGCCCACGTCATCTTTCTCTTCCTTCCCGCCCCCCCCCCCCTCCTTCCCCATTCGAAAGAGAAAGATTTTCCGATTCCATTATTAGACCTATTATACCATCCATCCACCTCTAAACCAAGGTTCTTTTCTTTCTCCTCACACGCTGGGGAAGTAAAAATTATAATTGGTATTTCTGACCTGAGTGAATGAGATGTGGGTGCGTGTACGTTATACAGTGACGTCATAAGTCAAGAATCATCCTCACTTGTTCCTTTGGCAAAAATTGGCCTCCTGGACAAACAACGTGGGAGCCTATGTCCTCCTTTTTTTTCCCTTTTTAAATCCCATTCCCGGTCACCGACCCCTTTAAGATAACATGCCGATAATGAATGCATTCATAGACCACGCGAAGGGAATTCAACGCAGTGAAATGGCATCGTCTGCCGGACAAATGTGCCGCTGATGTCACTTGTATTTCCGGATTTCTTATCATGCGAGACGATCGTTTCGTGTCGACATGTGACAGACCTGGTTGTGTTGACAAGTGGTGGGGGAACTAAACAAACAAAACATACTTAATTTAATGTATGGTATCAAGGTGATATCACGGGAAGATCGGACTGACTAACCCATACCAATCTTGCTGACCTCCTTACCCACGTTGCTCATGGACACTTGTTTTGCATCGGGAGTCAAGGATTATAGAGACCAAGGTCACAGCGATTTGCTCTGAGCCTGGTCATTGCATGGCGAGAATGGAGGCAACCGAATTTGAAAGACGAGATAAGGTTTTTACTTTATTAATTTGTGTCTGTGTGGCGTCTGAGAGAGAGAGAAAGAGAAGGGGGAGAAAGATGGAGTATGACGTCTATGAAGAGAGTGACGTCAAGGACTGTACATGCCAAGCCACAGCTAAAGCGAATCGATTTTTGTTGGCAGAAACGTTGTTACCTTTTTTTTCTTTCTTTTCATTTCCCATTCCTGAGGATCTGTCCGCCCGAGGCCGTGCATGGCGCCAGTTCAGCCTCATCATGAGAAACGGTCTCACTTTATTTCTGGAATATTCTGGTTTCTTTTTCTTTTCTTAATGCTTTGATAGGCCTTGATGTGCCACGCTTGCCCCCAGGGAAAGACGCGCTCGTCCCCTGGTCACACACTCGGTAAGGGAGGTACTTCGTAGCAAGGCCGAAGAGAAGGTAGATGCCCTGAAATATCCCATTCAATTCAATTCAAATGTAAAAAGTTGGGAGAGATATGAACCATATGAAAAAAAGGCCAGCTTCCACCTGTCGACTTCCACAGGATTCTCCTCTTGAATTAATCGCTTGAAGCCAAATTGCTCAACGGACCGGACAACAGCAAACAAAGAGGGGGGAAAAGTTCTTTCTGAGTCACAGAATGGCATGAGTTTTGGCTTCGGGGAATCAGGAGACGACCTTCAGACGAGGTAGATTGCCCATCGCCCTGTCTCTGCTTCCGAGAATAGCAGCCACTGGCGCAGTGATGCCCAACGCCGATTTCTCGGAGATCATCTGACTTGAATGAGCTGACAGGAATTCCATCCACGCAACTGATTTTTTTTTCCTTCTCGCCAGTTTGAGGGTTGACGACGAAGCCATATAATAGTTGAGAAGATTTTCAAAGGAGAGAAAGTAAAGGGGGAAAAAAAGAGGGGGGTAGGGGCGGAAGAGGAGAAAGCGAGAAAAAGGGCTGTCCGGAGAGACACAGACGGGGTGGGATCGATCGTACTCAATGACCCTTCCCCCCCCATCCTTTCCTGCCTATGCCCCTTTCGCCATTCACCTCTCCCTCCTCCCTCCATTCCGCGGAGGGCTCCCCCCGTCCCGTGTGGATGCGGGCAGTCACCTTCACGGTTGTTGGTGTTAGGGCTGCCAACTCGGAAATACGAAAGTTTGGATTCTGGGGGAGGTCCGGGACGCATGTCGGAGACCTTTGTTCCACGGGGAGGTGGAACTGCGACCCTGAAAACGGTCAAAGCCGCCTGGAAATGAAAATCACGAGAACATGTTTTGATAGGTTTGCACTCGTGTTCCTCTTTGTCCGCTTGGTTTCCATCCTTATTGTGAGCTACTCAGGGAAAAAAATGTAGGAAACATTTTCCCCCGATGCCAAATAGGGAACATTGGTCACATGTGACGCCAAATCCAATTGGCAGTGCCAACTCTTGAGTGGATAACTTGCCGTGCCATCAGTGAAGCGCGATATGTATTACAAGAATACGGTAACTCACTAAACAGACCCTGGGTTCTTGTTCTATTAGCCGCTAACGGGCTTTTAGTCCCCTAACCAGAAAGTCCGTTAGCGGCTAAAAGGAAGTGCAAGAACCCATTCGAAGCATTTAAGTGGACGAGTGGACGACGCGGCAAATATGCACGCACCGGGAGGGGAACTCATTCCGTGCAACTCGCATAGTTGGCCCCATTCTTAGTCGTTCGTTTCAACCCGGATGCTAATTTCGGACCTTCGTCATTATGGAGTCGAATTCCAGGATATGTCATTTTCACACATTTTCAGGGCAGTCTCGGAAAATGCGGACCGTTGACGACCGGCCCTGTGTTCCTTTCACATTTTTCCTTCCGTTGAATAACTTATGGAATTCAAGTTCATCGATTGTGACTACTGGCCAAACCAGATTCGTGGGTTTATTCGTTTCGTAATAATGCTTCCTTCATGACTCACGTCCGTCATTCTGTTATCCTAGAATACCAAAACCTGTATAACGGAAGTGTTCAACATGTGGATAACCAGCTGAGCTGAGTAATAGTAATGAGCATTTAAGTCAGCAAAGCGAGCAAAAAATCGGACGGTTAACTGCCTTGGTAATTTGTAACCTGGACGGTTTACTGCTGACATTAAAAAACTCATTTCCTTCTCATTTTTCATGTCAATCAATCGGATGATTTTGTGTGCAGATAACTTCGGACTAAGTCATACCCCTGTTAGTTTTAGACAAAAAATTCTGATACTCCGAAATGGATATGAGATAAGCCGTTGAGTACTATTGTTCCGAAGGGTAGGGCAGAAAAGGATCCTGCGAAGATGAACTTCACTTCGCCAGATGTCCATAATTTCAAGACGAAAAGCCAACTATCGAGCTAATGTTGGGCTGGGTTCAATGTGGAATCTGTATGCTGCAATCCTACTTTCTCCGTAAGCGTTGGAGGTATTTTAGCGAAACTTGGAGCTTGAAGCATATCCTGTGGGTTAGGAATCCGAATGGGTTCGAGCCCCCAAATGCTTCAGAATGATGAATCCAAGCATTCTTTTTATTCCGTGACGGATCAGAAGGAAGTCCGAATGTGTCTGATTCCTGTTCTGGTATATATATTTCCGAAGTTAATCCCATATCTAAAAATTCAGTGCTTCTATATTTATATAATGACTCTTCATATCTTGTTAGCAAAGAATTTCATTACCTCTCGTCCGCATGAAAAACTCGTTCACAATAATGGGAAAATGCAAGAGGAAGATCAGTCGTGACCTCAGTCGTTATTACCAGGCACGCGTCAATCTTTTTAGGCGAAATGCCCAAGGTAGTATGGCCGTGGAATTTCGGTGCGCCTGCTGTGACAATGCGTACCGGGACGCCTTGGTATCTACAGGGTGTATTAAAAAGTCACTAATTTTATCTTTACCTGTCTTCTCAAGACAGGTAAAAATCTCTTGAAAAAATTCAAGCTGAGGATCAAAATTTTGCATTGGCGAAGAGGGCCTCCAAATTGAATATTGTTGAGCAGAGGATTGTCAATAAATTGCAGTAGAACAAGCTTGTAAGAGTTACCGTTGTGTTCTTATATGAAGTAATTGCGATAACATCTTTAGCTCACGGCTTAAAAAAGAAGAAAAATAGTGATCAGGTAGGAAACTTTCGACCAGGTAGGAAACTTTCTGCGTCAGCTGGCATATATCCCCTGCCCGATGCTATGAGTGAAGAAGTCCAATTTAGATTCTTTGCTAGCTTACGTCCTTAAAAGAATAAATAATTGATTTCCTCTAAATCACCTCATCAAAATTTATTAAGAAAATTTCAAGTCTCACCCATTCTAATATAAACCAGATTTTTCCCTCGCATGCGTGAGATAAAAGGAATATGTAGATCTCGCCTTTCAGTAAGACTTAAAAGTGTTACCGCCTTGCAACCTGAAGCAACCCGCGAGACGACGTGAGACGAAGCACGTGGACTACAGCCGCAAAGAGCCCTCCCCTCCCCCCCTCCAGCGGGACATGTGGCTTCCTCGCCAGAACCTCATTTTAGTCTGGTAGGGCGACAATTTTCGGAGGATAGTTTTGGCTGGGGGATTTCTTTTGTTCGGTGGATGCCTCTGCTATGAACTTTGCTATGGTATTACATCATGTTGAATAGTGAGAGTAACTTATTTATGCCCGCAAAAGCGACCCTTTCACTAATGGTTAATGAACCAATTTTTTTTTTAAGCGAGTGATTCCTTCCATTTCACCATGATTGCCCTGTTACCTTGCAAGATTTCTCATGTATTGTTTACCGAATCGAAGAAGACAAAGCGAGCTTTTCAACGATATGGAATTCGCCTTAATCGCTTTTTGGCATTCCGAGCAGCCAACAGGAAAAGAAAGGGATAGCCAATGAAGAAGTTCGAGAGAACGATCTCTTTTTTTTCTGAGATATTACTTTCTGGCGGTTAGACCAATTGAGTTTTTCCATGGAACCCAGGACGAATCTTCTGCATAACATTAATGGTATATCGTATCGCATCGAATAGGAGGAAAGTTTTTCATTCATTATCGCTCCCTGGATTTTCTTGGAAAAATGCAGTCTTTATGTGAATCCTCACTTCTGCAGTGAACAGTTTAATGATTCAGAAGTAAGCCTAAATGTATAAATATAGATCTTTTTTTCCTTTTCAAATTTAAAATACTCCTATATTTCCTTTCCTTCCTTATCTCCCCCTCGAAGCCATTGCCATTGCAATTCTCAGCAGAGCCATTTTCAAGATGTAGACATAGAGGAAGGAGCATCTCACAATGCCGATTTCCACATGGCAGTAAGTGCCGTGCCATCAGGTACCGGTTAGTACTTATGGTACTGTGTCCAAAACGGCAGAAGAAAAATGAGGAAACGACAGTCGTTTCCACGGCGGGGGCTGAATAAGAACCATATGGTGCTCTTGGCCCTCCCCATCTCGAGTAAAATGGCATTGTTCAATGAATGGATGGCGTTCGCCTTCCATCATCAAACTGCGGAATCCAGGTGTCCCGTGGAGGGCCTACGGGATTTTTTTTTACATTTTTCTCGCATATGGGGGACGACTCTGACTTCGATTGACCGACTTCTTCCACCGCGTTACGTTAAACCGTTGTTTGCCCTCATCCCTATGCAGTTTGGAACAGTCAAGGGTCTTCTGTCTCTTCCCAGAAGAGGAGTGAACCTTAGTCGTGTAGAGTCTGAGCACAATTGTTCCTTGCTTTGAACTTAATTAAAATACTTTTATTCTCTACCGTTTTTACTGAGCCGTTGTGGTTATGTGCATATTTTGGTCGAGACTATTCGCACTTGGGTATCTTAGTTTACGTAAAGCATGACATTACCTCCGGAAGGTGCGCAGTTCAACATCACACGGGAAAACTTGGCATGAACCCCCGATGATTCGTGCCAATTCAGTAGACATTTATGGAGACAGTGGAAATTCCTATGACACTGTCCCCGATGAATGGGCCATTCTAGGCAGAGACAGAGGATCCAATCAGAACGTGAAGATGAGCCCTAGCCATGCTGCTGGTGGTCTTTAGCTGACGGAGTGTTCTTCACATCAGTTATGACCTCAATATGATAATAAGCACCGGTAGTATAAATAGATAGTCATTCCCCCTGATTAATGAGGACTTTGGTGTAAGAAAGGTACTTTATACGCAAGATGGATACCTCATATATTGTCCCCCGAATGAAAAGCAGAGAAGCTTTGCGTTGTCTGCCAGCTGTTTCGTGACTGCGACTACATGGAGCGAAACGGAGATGAGACCTTAGGTCTGGTCCGGACAGCACAGTCTGCCTGGATCAACCCTCAAGCAGTCAGGCGCTCGGTTGGAGAAAGGAATCGGGAACCGCAAGAGACAGCCATATTTTTCAAATTGAGTGGGCTTGCCCCGATGATATTTAACCTGGCTGAGGGGGAAGCACTTCCTGGCCGATGCTACATGGCATATAATACTTCCGAAAGTCATTACGGCGATGCAGGGGCAACGGCCATTGACAGGAACCCGGGGGGGAGGGGGTTGGGAAGGGGGGTGCTCCTATACCATATCAGCGCGACTTCTCATGAAGCAATAGGTACTGTGAAGGTTTTAGAAGAGATCTCTGCTCTTAATCTTCCGTCATGCTCAGCCTGATTCTCTAGGAGAGAATTTTCTCGCTTCCGGGACTTGCTGCGTGCCGTGAATTTAAATTTGAGAAGTATACCTCAGTCTGCGTTTCCAGATGCCCCAAGAGGCCTGGATAAGAATATGGGTTCATTCTCAAGGGGAGAAAAAGTGCTGATGAAGCTTGTAGCTTGTCAAGAGCGGAAAACACGAAGGAAGCGGTTGCAGGATAATAACTTTTAAAATGTAGGTCGTCCACATAGGTGGACATGGACAACCATATTTAAAAAAAACTGCGAAAGTGGCCCATACGCTGTTGGCATTTATGCGGATAAATATACAATAATGTTAATTGTTATTATGTGATGTATTATTATTTTATTTGCTTTCTATTTTTATTTAGAGTAATTTTGGGAAACTAAAAGCCCCATCGTTTGCCATGGGAGAAAAATAGCTTCGTGCATGCGACCGATCAATGCTAGCTAATTAAGGGATCAACACTGGAAGGCTTTGAGGTGTAATGAGACTTTTTTTTGTCAGTATCCTCGCTTGAGCCATGCAATTTCTTATCATTCACTTTTAACAGGTAGAGCATTCTACCCCAAGTGTGCTAATGATCTGTGCTCAACCATCTAATAATTCGGTAAAATTTGGCATGCCATTGGATTTTGTTAAAAATGGCATACAGCCAAAATCCTAGGTCTCCTAACGAGGGTCGAGAAACGAGATTTTGCGATTTTGCCACTGGAGCGAAATATTGCCCCAGCTTTCATCATTTCAAGTTCCCCTTGGTGTTGACTTGATTGCTGCAATCATTAATTGTAATCAGTGATGTTAAATGTTTTTGACAGATTCGTCTGACCCCAAATTTGACAGATGCACAGTTCGCACGCGGATAATCATTTTTACTATGTCTAAATATTCAATTATATCTGTAAATTATAATAATAAATAATATAGTTTTTTTTGCATAGCATAATAACAGGGCTGGGGTTCACCCGAACCTCAGCTATTAGTGATAAGGTTGAATCTTTAGGACAAAGAACAAGGAAGTTACCACCTGGGGGATTGGGGGCAAATTTTCGTCACAGCGCCAAATTTCGAAGCACCATATCTCAGCCCTTGTTCGATGTAGAGACTTATTATACGATTTTGACTTTACGCCATCTTTAACCTAACCAGACTGCAGCCAAATTTTATTGGGTCCTGTGACGGTTGAGCTGAAACCATTGGCATACTTGAGGTGGAATGATCCACCTGTCAAATCGTGCAACGGAGCATCGTATGGTTCAAACAGGGTTACTGACAAAAATCCAATCCTCATTCCAAAATTTCGTAGCCTTTCAATGTAGATCGCTTCGCTTTTGTAGCTTATGGTTGTTGCTGGGTCACGAAGCTATCTTTCTCATTTAAAAAAATGACACGTGGTGTGGATTTTTTTTTTATCACTCGAGGTATTTGAAGTTGTTTTGAGTCACTCGCATTACTCACAGGAAAATGCCACTCAAGCTGAAAATAAATGGTGCAAGAGGGAAACTTGTAAATCCCTCTGATACAAAACAGGGTAAGAAACGTGTGGGATCACGCCCCCAAAGCATATTGGACCAACCTTGAGAAGCGATTCCTACTCGAACATGGCTTTGGCTCTGTCAATTTTGTCCTTTTAGGAGAAAGATTTCTTCTTGCTGTTGACTCTAATTCTTGGACTAAATTATTTTCACCGAATTCGTGAGATATCCTGATTCTTCTTGCATCTAACTACATTGATTTTACATTTTTCAAGTCTTCCAAGAAGCTTTTGAAATGCTGAAAAGAGGGGGGGGGACAGGGCAATGCTTTTATTCGCTTCTTATGTGATCATGATGCCCATGAATCCGTGATCTGGTTCACACTCACCAGAAAGCGGATTTTTCTGCACAAAATTTTTCATAAATATGCACTTCGATATTCAAAAGTAAATGATGAAAATATGCTTTAAAAGGAATATTATGTAAATATCTGCATTTTCTGAAGTGGTGGTGGGGGGTGTACTTCCCCGTGGAGTAACGAAGTAGTCATGCACCCATACAAGTTGTAATGGAACATGGCCTTTTCGTGTCTTCTGGAGTGGGTATTCTTCCGAGGACCAGTTTCAACGTTGAAGGAGTCGAACATCATTGATTGCTTTGGTGCTCGTAGGAAACTGGTGAGATATCAATATATATGCAGATATATGTATAGATTCGCAGGATTTCACGGAAACACCAGAAATATGCACCTAATTTTTTTCTCCAAAGATTGCTGCCGCAGTGAGAAATGTGCCCCTGGAGGCTGAGTTGGGCATCCACCCAGAAATGGTTCTATTTGCGTAAAATTTCGCTCCCTGCTCATCACATTCATGAGTAAACAGTGGAGCCCGAGTCATAATTCCTTCCCGGGGATGGTAATGCCTTAGTATGTTTAATTGCTTTTTTGGGATGCGGTCTCAGATGAGGCTATTTACCGAAGGGTAATGAATGTCTTGTTTGTTCTTTAATTTGATGAGTTGCCTCATCCTATGAAATTGAAAGTTTTCTGTATTTTTTTTGACATGTCATTTACCCTTTCATGGCCGTATTACGTTTTAGGCTTGGGGAAAATATCCCATATCGTTTTATGGATGCTGACATATATATGGAAACACGTAAATGCTTTTAAAATAAAAGATTCCAAATTTGAATTGAATTGTCATTATTTCTGTAAACAATCCAACCTTAATTTTCCTTCGAATGCTTCTCGACATTTCTACCCTACTTTCCTTACTCTAACTTGCAAAAACCTTAGGGAGGGGGAGGGGGAAATAGCTAGGATAAGAATGCCTGGAATTGCTCCCTCATCAAATTTTCAAATACCTCAAGATTCCCTCTCTTTGAACTACTCTATATGTCGACAGATGCACAATTGACGCGCAATAAATGAGTCATCAGATAAATGCCATTGCTGCGGTAAAGCTGACAGGTACAGTATTATTCAAGAAATTTCTTAGGCGAGGCTAGAAAATACTCGAAAACTGGTGATTTCAAATGGCACCATTGAGCATGAAAGGGTTAGGAGCCCTGTTCCACGTTTCATTAATAAACTTCCGGGTGATCGTTTTGGGCGATTACTACTACCCCCCCTTCCCTCCCCTATTCACTCTTGGTAACACTTGGTAAGTTTTCTCTGAATATTCATGAAACGCCCTTGAGATTCCAATCGATTTCATGGCATACTGCCACGAATTTGTGCACCAAATTTCATCAAGATCGCTCTATTCTTCGTGTTGATTTTTTTTTTTACCGATGATTGAAAATATTGAAGATACAATATTTTGGTAGCAACTAATTACATCAACATTTTAAAACACACCATATTCCAGCACTTGACAGCGCTTAAAAAGCAGCTTAGGAATCAGTTGATGACATTCGGACATCATCATCCAAAATTGCGCCTGTAGTTTGTACTTTATGGCCTATACGGAATTTCTACGAATTGTAATTAATTATTCTTAAGCATTTGCAGCATGCTGCGCGTTGAGCTGCAGCTGCAGATTCCCTAGAAGGCATTGCACTTGTCCTGAGGCCAGTCTGGACATGCTTCATATGTTCATATGAAATTAGTTCCTCGATGCAAGTACTGTTGGATATTGCCAGTACTAGCTCAATACTTACACCCTCGAAAGGAAAAGCGCCAATACGAAGCAAATATGCTGATGACAGTAGTTATTGCTCTTTGGCCGCCTGTGGACTTTTCTAAAGTACCTATTCTGTGTCTCTCGTTCTCGCTCAGACTTTAGGCACCCTCAAAATACGCGCCCATTTGCCAGGACAAGTCCACACCAAGACGGTAACGGAAACGGTAAAAAAATATTTGTGATTCTGTAGCGAAGCACCAAATGAAAGGGGGAAAAAAAATCGGAAACGGGTATTTGTCAACGTTATGAGCCACATTCAGTTACGTTTCTTTCCCGATATCGAAGTGGCATAGTACATGAAAGTTCGTAGTCGTATCTCGCAACTCTAATCCATCCCGCTCATTTCCATAAAGTAAGTGGTCGGAAAGGCCAATCTGCGGTCTGAAAACCGGCCCTGAACAATCAGAAACCGTTAGCTACAACCTGACATCCGTGAGTCAAACTAGATCCCCCAAGACGCCAACTGCAATTGGGTGTGATTTTGAGCTGCATAAAAAGTCTTACCGGCTTCTGAATTCAATAGGATTCTAGCAACGTTCATTTCGTTTGTAGTAAGTTGTCAGTGGGTAACAGATGACAGTAGCCTTGGGAACATAATTGAATCCGAATAATAGTATAAAAGAAACGTAACTGAAGCAACTTCGAAGGAATAAGAACAAGAAAATAAACTAATTATGTGTTCTAAGAAATGAAACTAAGCTAATGGCACAAATGGCAAGTCTCCCTTTGGTAAGTCTCCTGATACCGGATTTACTGAGAACCAATTGGAAGTTTCTCTCTGCGCCGATCTGTGCGTTCCAGATATTCTTCAGTTCCGGATATATTTTATACTTTCTGTACTGCTGCAGCCCAAGAGGAACCCCTACATTCCGAAGAAAGTCGTTCTGAGCTTCATTTATCTAAATTCAACGAGGAAATTTCGCTCTAGGTCTGTCATGTTTTTGAATGTCAGTTTTAGACGAGTACTTGAACCCCCGAAGGCACCACGAGTACAGTTATACTTGATTCATCTAAATTGCTGATAAAACCTGGTTCAGTCACATTCCTTCCTCTCTTATATTAGGAATGTATTGCTTCTAAATGTCGGGAGGCCTGAAATCTGTTTACAGATTCCAGGCCTCCCGACAGGTTTGATATCTTCTTTACCTAATTGCCTCATGAGAACTGTCGCGTCTCGTCGCCGCCAGAGATGCAGCTTGTGGAGTGGTTGACTGCCCATGGACTTATGGTTATTGTTGATACTCAGGCCACGGGGCTCTAAAATCTCTAGTCTCGTGGTCTCATGGTGCACTTGCTCTCTGACTCTCCTGAATTCTTTCGATGTTGTCGACGGGTGTCAGGCTGGGAGCTGTCTCCTCGTTGATGTAATTAGTTGTTTCCAACATTTCGGCCGAGACGTGGGTCAATGGCCGCACACTGGTTATGCCATTTTGTATGACAGTTTACCGCTGTGCGGACATGGCTTAACCTAAGCCTGTCTCCCTTCTGGGACTGAAGGAATTATCCAGAAACACGAAAAACGAGGGGTGGCATACGAAGAGATGCTAAGAGTGTTTTCGCGGTCACTTCATCCTAGCAGTCCCCGAAGCCACCCACCTTATTCCTGGCATGACCTTAGCTGTATCGGTAAGCTGTATTCGCTGAGGATGAGAAGGTTTTCCAGGGAAAGGGACGTAGGAAATCATCCGGTTAGGTAAGGGGAAATCCAATGAGTCACGCCCTTGCTATATATCAGGATCCATCATTCCCTCCCTCTGACGACCTGGGAGGGAATTGTAGATGCGTGGGGTTGTCACTCGCTGGTAGCATTATTTTAGGGCTAATCCCCGGCAGTCCAGATGCCAGGCAAGAAGAATAGATGAGGGCAGCGAGAGAAAGAGAGAGAGAATGTAAAACGGGAGGGGAATCCATGACGTAGCACGAGGATTTCGGATCTATCATTGATGAGTCGCGTGCTTGGCCATTATGAAGAGAATGGAATGTTGCCGTTTCATTGTCCGACCGGAGAGAAAGAAAGAAAGAATCCCCCTACTTTTGTTGGTTTTCTCTCTGTCTCTCCGCGAAGGTCTTTCTCCTGTCAGTCGGCCATTGGAGATGCGAGGAAGTCAGGCAGGAGCATGACAGACGAGATGAGAACAGAAACAGCGTAGGAGGGAGAGGAGAAATAAAAGAGAATGGGACCGAGAGAAAACCAACAGGCTCCGTGTCAGTCTGTCTGTCTGGGGTTCATCCCGCAGGAATTCCAGTAGACCTGCTGGTAGTCCCGGGTCTCTCTATTCGGAACACAAGGCACGAGCCATCGCCTGGGAGACCCTCTTGATGAAGGATCCTCCCTAATGGATCTGCTCTTTCCCCCTTCCCTCTCTTTCCTTGCCAGGGACTGTATCTCCTTGGATATACTTACGGTTGCGTGGACGAAGGCTCATTTCTCTCTCTCTCTCCCTTGATGAGGTGATCTATCGCTTTGTGTATTCTCCCTCTTCGAGGCGTTCAATCATGCCGATGATAATAAAAAAAAAAACATCGGTGCTGTCGCCGATATGATTGCATGATCGTTTCATGCTGCCGAGTTCTCTGGATGATGGTGTTCTCTGTGCTGGGAAAATTAGGGAGACGTTTGAAATAATGGGCCTTTGAATGAGGGACGAAGTCATATCACGTGGAAGTGTGAGAAAGAGAGCTGGTGACTGGAAGCGAGAAAAGACACGGGGAGATAGATAAGGTCCATAGAACGTTCCTTTCGATGAGCCATCACCTAGGGTTTTATCTTTATTTTTCCCTTTTTTTTTTCTTTAAGCCAGAGAGCGACTGTTAGCATTGTTCGTGGTTAGTACCAGTGGAGGACCAGGACGGATCTGCTTGACTTGGCCTGAGACTTCGAATTAGATCTTCACATCATCCTAAGCCCGTCTGCGGACTCCCCGCTGCCTTTCCCCTTTTTTTCTATCCAGTACCCCCTCGTTATTCTCATGAAAGTCGAATCTCGGATGATTCAGCGGTCAGCAGCGCTGCAGTTCTCACGACCCGTTCCCATGGTGCCAAAATGTCCCGACATCCCTGTCATGGCAACGCCCTATCGATGGAAACCGAAGAGACAATGAGGCATCATCGATCAGAAATCAATCGATCTCGCCTCCCCCCCTGAGACCACTTATCCATCTCTTTGGGCTATGGCTTGTTTCCCCCCCGCGTTCTTTATCATCCCGTGTTTTTCTGTTTTCCACTATCGCCCATCTTCAGATCTTCAGCAGTCCATTGTCCCCCGATAATGGTGTCCCGATCGAGAAATCTCGATTGTGTGCGAAATTTCAGGTTGCCTTCATACATCACGCAGAAGGCAGAGGTTGAAGAGAGGAGAGCATGTTAATCATCCCATCTTCCCATGTTTTCACATTTTGTTCGAGATCCGGTCTAGTGAGAAAAAGTGCACCTGTACGAGCCCTCAAAGGTCACGAGGGGAGAGAAAATGGGGACAGAAGCTAGACAGTTTCTTCTTTTCTGTCTGGCATTTTCTCGCCTTTTTTTCGAGAAGGGGGAGGGGAATAGAAGAGAGGGGGGAGCTTCAGGTGAGCACACGTACTTGTACCAATGAAAGCTTAATGAGCCGAAACGTGGTAGTCCACTTTCCTTCTTTTTTTTTTCTCGCCTTCAATTCGGGAGAATGGACGGATGGCGGGACGAGTTCCTTCTCTGGGAACAAAGAACGAACTCTCTCTGACCTTGATGCAGTCCCTGGCCAGTACTGTGGCCTTCCTTCCCGTCCGTTAAAACTGAGGGTTTTTTTTCTCCTTGTGAAAGGAAAAAGAAAAAAAAAAGGATGCGTTTCATTGCTCCAACGAACGGGAGAATGTAGTACTTGTCGGCCTTTGTTTCTCCTGCGTGTCTGGACCGGAAGCCAATGTTCGTGACTCCAGGGATGACCGAAGTGAGAAAAAAAAAACTGCGATCCCTTTTCAGGGATTCCACGCGAGAAATCGCCTGCTTTTATCACCGCTACCCTTTCATATTTCGCGATAAATGTTAGGAAAAGCAAGACTCCCAGCGGGGCTACCTGTGCCAGTCGGAATGGTCACATGGGGTACCCTTGGCACTGGAGGGTGACCAGAATGTTAAAAACGCAGGAAATGAAAGGCAGTCCTTCGCACTCTATATGCAGTAAGAAGGAATCAATGGCGAAGGCCTGTCGGAAGAATGCGGCCCTTGAAACAGGACGGCCTTTTTTTTTATTGCTTCCCAGGCCGTGAATTGAGATGGGCTCGTGATGAATTCACTTATCTGTCCTTCCATTACAGGAGAAGAATTCCTTCCTCAACTACAATGTGTCATGCATTATGACTCTACCGCCGTATCAAAGACAAGGCTTCGGTCGACTTCTCATCGATTTCAGTGAGTTCTTCTCTATCTTCCCACCATCTGAATTGAAGCGTAGAAGGCTCCTGCTTAAAGGAGAGGAGCAATGATTGTTATCGGTATTTTGTTGAAAAAAAAAATGGAGAGGAGTCACCGAGGCACTGGTATGACGACATTCCAGGAGGTCTCAGGGTAGAGGTCCGTCTATCGATAAGCCAACATTTTTTTTATAGTCCACATTCCTTGACCCGCTTTTGCTTCAGGCTCTATGCTCCTTGACTTTTTCTTCCGGTTTCCATTGATTTTATTTTTCCGTAACGCGAAGTTCTGGGATCTCGTGTGTTTACGCGAAGGTTCCGTATCGAGTTTCAAGGCCTGGTTGCGAAGCTGCTCAGCCGATCGATATACGATTTGCATTTCAAATCATTGAAATGGGCTGAACCTGTGGAATGAACTTCCCGAGCCTGTAAAATGAATTTCCCTCGCTACGGAATGAGAGTGAAGACGTTCGGAGGTCTTTCACCTGGATCTCCTCAGTGCAGCCCGAAAATGAAATTTTTTTTTGGAAAGGCAGGAAGGGACGTAAAGACATGATCCCATCATTGGCCATGCGATGAGGGCCCCGCCATAACTTGTGACGGTATCGTCACGAGACTACACCGATCCGGTGATTCACTCTGCCGGACCGTGTATGAATCAGGGGGAAGGAAGAAATCCATGTGATTTGTCTTCCTGTCCTCAAGTGGCCCGGCGGCCCCCTTTTGTGGATCATTCGGAGTCCGTCACGGATCTAGCAGGACATGACGGTCCCTCCCACGTTGAGCCGAGGGATCATCGATTGCACGGGACATTTTATCATGCGGAATCCCCGAGGACTTCATTTTGGTTGACATTGCCTTGGCAAGCCCCGATACGAGATGGCGAGGGTTGATGGAGTCACTTTTAGACACCTAATTAGCCGTCTCTCTTCTGCGTCAGTGCGGGGCCGCCCCCCTCCCCTCCAACTTTCCAAAAATGGTCACATTGGCTTATTAAGTCGGATTCGTTGCGGAAGACTATAGGTGGGAAATGATGCAGTAATTGAGCTGTCTTTTCGTGAATTTTTATTAGCGTACATGGGGGAGAAATTTTGTTGTCTGAATACGAATCGTCACGAGCTGTTCCAGTACTGAGATTTTCCTCGGTGGGAAAACTCGAGCTTGAGCTTGATCTGAACGGCTCCCCAATGGGGGATCCCCATGAGAGGGAGAAACGAAGGCGAGTACTATAAAAGAGGAGTTAGGTGCGCAGCCGATGATGCCGTATTGTTTTTCCTCAGGCATCGCCTTTTTTTTTTGGAGGAAACTGTGCTGCGTCACGCCTTTGTGTGCCTTGCCTTGCCTTGCCTTGCCTTGCCTCAACTTTCTTTTCCTCGTTCGCGGAGGATGTGTGTTCGAAGGGGAGGAAGTTGGCCGGGAAGGAAGGAAGAGTGCTAGTTAGGGAATATAAATTTTCTTTCTCTTTTTCGGCTCTCGGGGAGAGAGAGAGATTGTCTCTCCCCCCTCCCTTCCCGGGAGGAGAAGCGATGTTTCATCGCACATAAAACATGGGTGTGGTGGTATAATGTAGGTATAATGGATGTCCCTACATGCTGGGAAAAAACCTCTGTTCTTACACCGCGCGAGGGGGTTGTGCAGCGTGCAGGAGGAAGGATATTCACGGAGGGAAGAAAGATAGCGGTCGGCCGGATGTCACCGGCCCCCCTCCTAATGGCTTCATTTTCCAGGATTCATTCCCTTCCCTAAGGGATATCACAGGGCTCTTGTATGTAATTAGGCATTTATATGGACCGTGATGAATGGTTGAATGCCCTGTGTCCCGTGGTGCATTTACCTTGCATTCCCCCTCTTTCCCTGGAAAAAAGGCTATCAGCTGACTCGGATGGAGGAGAAGATCGGATCGCCGGAGAAGCCCCTGAGTGACCTCGGCCTCATCTCGTATAGGAACTATTGGAGAGATGCTGTTTTGTCCTACCTCTGCAATTTCGACGGGACCAGCGAGATCTCCATCAAAGGCGAGTGTGTTCGAGATGCAGTATGGCCCAAAAGCCCAATCACGACCCCCAAAACGGGGGGTCGTGATTGGACTTTTGTTGTGTGATTTAGGTTCCTATCTCGGTGGTGGATCGCGTCTGAATCTGATGAATCGTCCCGCAGTCGGTATGCTACCGAAGGCCGAACGAGAGGGGGGTGGCAGCTGCTGCAGCAGACCGCAAGTACGCCGGGATATTTTCGAGATGGGGGTCAAGGCGGGGGGCAGGGACAATCAGTGGGTATCTAGATGTGCTTTGCATTTACAGATGTATGGGAAGGGGAAAATAGGGGGGGTTGAGGGATTAGCTTGGCTTGGCTGCGTTGCTGGGTGAAAGAGGCACGCAGTACTGAGGGCCAAGAAGTCACAGAAATGTAATATTCATGAAATTTCCCAAGATAAGTCTCGCACCCTTGGAAATAAGTGAATGGACCAATTAAAAGTTCCGGCATATCAGCCTGCTTTGTTCCTATTTGCCGAGAATATTCCGATACCAAAGCCGATTGATATCGGCTGATAATGGGAGTTAGCAGCTATTCATAGCAGGGTAGAATGTGTCGCCGATGCGTCGCATGTATTTCGATCGTTCGACCGCGATCTTAACTCAGAGTGAATATATCGTCTTATCATCGCCATCTCTCTCGGCTTGCATATAGTACTGTCCCCTTTATATCAGATGTTGACTGATATATCGCATGGTACATCGTCCGATACTTGCTTTACGGATTATCGTCACGGACGTGGGCCATATTAGGTATCTGCTATCAATTTATTGCCATCCCGTCGGTCCATCACTGGGAATAGCTCGCCTGAATGTTGCCCGTAGCAAAGTGTTCACGAAAGGCGAAGTGGTCTACTTCGAATTTTTTGCTACCCGCATATACGTCTTGTCAATGCCTCGTTTTTCCTCGTGGCCAAATGCAAAGAATTAAGCTTAAAATTTAAAAGTTTTGACCTCAATGCCGAGCTTGTAACTGAATACAGGGTGAGGATTCTTGAGGAGCTGGTGACAGAATTACTTGCGAAAAGTTTCTTTCCGACTTTCAGCGGAGTTCATACTCGTTCTGTGCAACGTGCAATTGCAATTCTGCATTGCATAAAAAAAAATTTCTATACAGCTGGAATGAATAGGAACCATTTCTGTTAGCAGTGGAACAAGCAAACAGTGGATGCGGTGCTGCATCTGCAGGAAGCAGCGTGCAGCTTCTCTGCCCGTCGACAGACTGCTGTTGTGTATTCCATCCGGCTTGCAATACAGGAGTATGAAGTATTCCATGAATGATTTTTTAAATATTTTTCTGGGGCAGATTTTTTATTTATTTAAAGCCACTCCAAACTCGATGAAAAGAAAAGCCAAAAACAAAGTACTTGACACGTGTTCATGACGCTCCGATCTGAAGAGGTTGAGAGGGATTCATCCAAGGCCCCCCTGAACCCCACCGGGAGATGGACAGCAATGGCCCTGGCCCCCGGGATTGCAGGGAGGTGCAACCGCTGAACCACGGGTCTGGAGGGGTCAGACTCAGACAGATGGACAAATCCACGTACGAGGCCGGGGCCTGGGGTCCCAGCACCTGCCGTCGCCAATGAGCCCGGCTTCGGCGAAAAAATCACGCTTTCCTCATTCCTAACAGATGTTCTCGGGCTTTTAATGATGGACAGGTGTTGTTCGTGTTCGGAGAAAGGACTTCTCTTTTCCCCCTATTGAACATGATATCACGGGATTGTGTGTGAGAGAGAGAGAGAGAGAGGGAATAGCAGAGTCCATGGGAGAGGCGTTATTAGGTGTACTACTGAATGGAGTGCAGGTATAGGAAATGCAGAGATGGAGAGACACCTGTCCGTATGTTGGGTGGCACAACAGCTGGCTACATCCGCCTAGGGACACCAAGTGGAATATGTACATTCGCAGTTTCGTTCTTTTCTCCTACCCGACCCTGGCTCTCTCCACGTGGATCGCCTGGGTTCAACCACTCATTTCATGGCCAGCACCATGTACTGCAGCCAGACATTCGAAAGGGAGAGAGATGTCTGTACCAGTTTTTTTTTTTTCATGAGGTGAGGCCGTCGGGGAGTGGGGTACCTGGGAAGCCCAACTCGAACTTGCACGGATGCCAAATAACTCTTTTAGTCTGTCCTCCTTTCCGCTGTCGTGATCGTGACCCTTATATTCTGGGCGCATTTTCGAGGCTGGGTTTCGCCGAAGGAGTGTTGGTGGGCATTCATCTAATAATCCGGAGGGAATTCTTTAATTCGGTGCTGGAATTGGATGGAATGCACCAAGTCAGTTGCTGCTCCCATTTAAATAATGAGCCATTTTCATTTTCAAAAGCGTAATTGGCTTGGTACTTAGTGATGCATCAAAGTTATTCGCAGTATTCCTTCCCGAAACCAGAACGGGATGCACGGTATACAGGGTGTCCAAAAAAAATGTATACACACTTTGATTGCTAATTACTTCTATGTTTAATTTCATAAATTCAATTTTATAATTTTATAATGAAGAAAAAATGAGAAAAAATTATGTAAGTCTGGGATTTTGCATTATTACAACCAACTTGCAACTGAAAAAGAGAAAAGGTTACTGAGTTATGGGTTGATGAAGTGTGTATACATTTTTTTGGACACCCTGTATATTATACTCATCGTACCGTCACCCGCGTGGAACGGGTCCTTGCAAATAATAAATAATTGGGGTATAACTCATCCTGGCCTTTACCGATGCCATAAGTCACTATCCAATTCCCTTCTCCCTTTTTTTTTCTTACCTTTTCCATCTCCCCCTTTTTCTCTTTCGCTCCAGTGATCAGGGGAAGTATCAGAGTGTGAATCGCTGGAACCAGGTGTGACCAATGATGAAATGATGCGTGGAATGGAGATTCTTTCCTTCCCCTGTCCCGTTTTTTCCTTACTTTTCTTTTTTTTTTCTCCCTAGATATGAGCTCGCTGACGGGGGTGAACTCGTATGACTTGGTGAGTACGATGCAGGAATTGGGTATCATCAAGTACTGGAAGGGGAAGCATATCATCCTGAGGAAACAGGTCAGTCTCCTCTCGTGTAGTTTTTCTTTTCCGTGAAGAATGGCGTGTCCCCTCACCCCGAAATGAGTCATTCGAGGTCAGAGGGAGAGAAATTCGATGTTTTTCGCGAGAGGGAAAAGAAAAAAGAAGAGTAATCCGATTCCCCCCGATTCTCGGACACGATTGGCTCATTCACACTTTGATCTCTCGGGTTTTCCTTTCTTGCTGCTCGGGCTTTGATCAGGAGTTTTTTTTTTCCTCATTGATCAAAAAGGGAGCTGAGTGCATATCCGGCTAGATAGGCTCACCAAGGGCAAAGGAATGGACAGACTCTTCACAAGGTCACCGATATCATCGTTGCACAGCACTTTTCCTCTCTCGCGCTCGCTCTCTCTCACTACCCCCTCTAAGTCGCGTATTAAAAAAAAAAATAGAATTTTGTATTCCCCTTCGTCTGTCCGAAGCAATGTTATTTTCATTTTGGCAAATTTTATTTTTAGGATTCGAGGTTTGTAAGTATTTTGAAGACCCGTATATGCCAGGGTTTATATGATATATGTCGGAATGGATTTGTTGTAGGATTTGTTGGAGGAACACAGGGAGAAGATGGAGAAACGGAAGGGTGAAAGACGGCTGATAGACCCGACTTGTCTCAGGTGGAGGCCTTATCAGGCACCCAATCCTCCACCGTCCAACTCTTGATCTTTATTTCAACACTTGATCTTTTTTTGGTTCTTTATCGGAGTAAACACGACTTGCTTTTGAGAGGGTGAAGGGATTTTGTTTCCCTGCAAAAAGTGCTGGGTCATGCCAGAGGATGAGGGGAGGGGGGTACTCTTACGTAACTTTCCTTCCCCCCTTTTTTTAATGATTTTTTTTTGTTCCCCCGTTTCATTAACCCTTTCCCTAGAGGGAAACCCCGATTATCGATGGAGCATTGATGGGCGACTTGGCGTATCAAAGGCGATTTTTCACCGGCAGGAAACAAGGGCCAAACGGAAGATAGCATCTCCGTGAATAGAAAATCGATAGCACTGCATACAAGATTGCATAATAACATTCCTGGAAGGAGTCTTGGGGCAATAGCCGCACATAATCGGTCTGTCTTATCAATTAATTGTGATTCATGGAAGC
The DNA here is from genome assembly GCA_905338385.1 of Darwinula stevensoni. Classification (NCBI taxonomy): domain Eukaryota; kingdom Metazoa; phylum Arthropoda; class Ostracoda; order Podocopida; family Darwinulidae; genus Darwinula; species Darwinula stevensoni. The sequence goes on from CAJPEV010000086.1 coordinate 102,114, forward strand.
GGGCTGAGGAGGTTTTCGAGTGCTTGGCTGGTATGAAAACGAGCCGTGGAGGAAAAGTTGCACGAGTGGAACTTTTTCAATTCGAGATTAAATCCCTTATCTACAAAATAAAATTCAGTAGGGAATAACATGAGGTTGTTGCTAGGTACTTCTTGACCTAGAACGTCGAGATTTTTGTATTAACATAAGGAAATTGTGTGAAATGACTTTTATACCTTTTCAAGTTCCTTGAACGCATAGAATTGCTTTCAGACTTGTGTGTTAGGTCGTAATTTATTCCACAGGTTCCTTTCTGTACTGAGACATCCCATTTTGACGAGTTCAGTAATGTCTTCTCTCAACAAATTGCATGCTTTGCATTTATATCATTCACGATGAAAGCCTGCCTCAGGACAGATATGGGATTTAGTAAATCCAGAAAAGTTTGTCTAATGAAATGCTGGTGTTGGCACCATCATTAGGGTAAACGGTTCGATTGATTTCTAAATCTCGAAGTGCCTGCCACGGAAGTTGAGTCACGTAATCGATAAATCCCTTCCGCTCGCCCATGGGTCCATTACCGCTTTTATGCGGTCGTTGACATTCCACGATTTTGCGAAGTAACGTACTGAAGCTAGAGTCGGAATGACACCGTATTCCCACGGTACTTTCTCTGCCGCAACTCTTATTGATATGCGGTAAACGTAGAGGCGCAGCCTGCAGCATTACAACTATCATTCAGATGCCAGGTCGAAATCACGCTGCACGATTGAAGCAGCAATCGTGCAAACTTTCGACTTTTCCCTTCGCATGTCGGACCCATCGTCAGAAAATCCACAAATTGTTCTGCACGCACGCACTTTTTATTTGAAAGCATGACTCTGAACAAATCGAAACTGCAAGGCGAACACAAGGCTGTAAAACACTGCAGCGAAGGGGCCGGAGAGGGTCGGATTCGCGATACCCCGCATGCTTGCACGGTTTCCCATTCCATCATGGCTCATGCTCCGACCGTCTCAAGAGGGTAGATGGAAGGCAGGCAATGGAGCTTGTGCTTGGTGGTTGGTCACCGTCACCCGTCACTCCATCGTGCGCGTGAGAAGGGTGGGAGTGACGTATTCGCTTACGTCACTGTCCTTCCCTTCCCCCCCTCCTCGCCCCTTGGCAGTCGCGACTCTATCAAGGCTATCTGGAATAACCAACATGGCGACACGGAGCAATGGAGTTAGCCTACACTCACCACAGATGACGAAGCAGGCAGGCAAAGTTCGTGGAATTCGGATGATACGGCAAACGAGGCGTGATGCTCGGATCAAACGTCGTCACCGCCCTCGCATTATTTGTACTCCAAGAGGAGCCTGGTTCGCAACTCCAGAGCACCTGATGAAGTACAAAGAACGAACCGGGCGGTTTCCCCTTCCTCGGCTTCGATGATCCATACATCCTGCTGAGCGGAACGGAGCGGCGATGAAGAAGGGAAAAAAGTGGGAAGAGAGCGAAGGCCGGCCGTGTTGCTCCCGAGTTTGTTTCTACATGACTGCTTCCCTTCCCTCCGAGGACAGGAGGCAGCTTTCCGTCCGTCGCCCTCTCACTCACTCGCTCTCGGTAGAGGCTGGGCAACGCGACATGCACACACATACACAGTCACGGGGGAAGGAAAAATATCCCCCTCCACCACGGATGGAGAGGTTATGTAAACGGGACACTCGGCGAATGAGAGAAGCGAGACTGGAGATCCGGACCGAAAGAGCGAGAGCGACAGACTGAGCCCTGTCTCCTCACCGCCTCTCGTGTGGTGGTCGGTGATGGTGGCTGCCGCCTTTCCACTGCACGCAGTGCACTGCTGCCGTGGCTCTGGCTCTTCCCATGCCTATGCGCTCCGTCGTATTCTCGGAACTAGTCTCCCTCTCGGTCTCAGCCCCGGGTTAGATCTTCCGTTACTGCTATGATAAGAATTTCCGGTCCCGCCCCTCCTCTCCCAGCCTTCTTACTCACCTCTCTCTCTCTCGGACTTGCTCCCTCCCCGAGACTTGAAACGACTTGGAATGAGGATGGCGATGCCCCGAGTCACCGCGCGCTACTTCAGGTACCTGACCAAGCCCACACACAGTCGCCGATACCTAAGTAGCGGAGCGGAGGCTGCGGGAATCCCTCGAGACCGTCTCGTTTTCGGCGGTGTCTGAGACGCGACTGAAGACCCCATACGTTCTCGCCCCCCTGTTTATATGGGAGGGGGCTGGGGGCGGAAAGAAAACTTGCTGTGGCGTCTAGCAGGGGGGAAAGAGAACGAAAAAAGACCCCAGGGCAAAAGGACGAACCAGGCCAAGCCTTCCACCCACTTCCGCCCCTTCCATTCATTCATCCTTGCGACTTCATGAATGACACGCACAGGAAATTCCTCTCTTCCGTCTGCTATCGCATGCAACTACCATTCGATCTATGCACGCACTCCGTTGCGGTTTTGCATCGTTCGCGGAAAGGTCAGTGCATGGGAGACTGCCAGCTATAAATTCCACTGCGAGGGGCTATTCAAACGTCTCCCCCTTCTCTCCACCCTCATTTCGGGAGAAGAGGGGGTAAAAAAAAAATTGGTTAAAGTGTGCGGATCGTGACCCGAAGGGTGGACCCTAATCATTTTCTCCCTCGAAAAGTTCCACCCTGGCCGATCCGCAATCCAAAATGCCCCTCTCACCCTATGAAAATTGTCTTCAAATAAGGCCACACGCAGAGATGCATGCACATGCCAGCTGGGGAATTTTCCCAGCTCCATCAAGGCGTATCAATCTCACAGACATTCCTCTCTGCCTTTCTTTTCTGCTTCACTCCTTTCGAAGTGAATAACCGAGCTCGTTTTCCCCGAATCCGTTCCCTTATTCGCTCTCCCGAGAACTCCTGCAGCAGCCGATTCATTGCGGCTCCGAGAAAGGATAGAACAAAGATGGGCAATAAAATGGGAACAGCCAGCTTCTGACGGTGACGAAGGGGCCCATATATGGGGATGGAGTAAGCAGAGCCCAGACATATCTGGAAGGGGGCCTACATGATGTAACCCACACTCGGGAGTGGGTGGAGCCCGGACGAGTTCGCTTCCATCTGTCAAAATGGGACAGGAAAGGCAACCACCACTTCCCACAACTCGCCGGTACCGGAAAAAAAAAAACTCCCACTGATTCATTCTCATGCCTCGGAGGAGGGAGGACACGGGGGCATGCGATCGATGTCGGAAGGAGCCGCCTATGCACGATGGAACACATCAACCTTCGTGGGTGAGCCCGCGGTTTTTCCCATAGTTGGGAAGAGAACGAGGGGAGGAGGAGGAGGGGCGGCGAGAGGTGCACCCCGGACGGTCTCAGCCGAGTGAAT
>CAJPEV010000086.1:106337-125702 GCA_905338385.1 Darwinula stevensoni
GGGGGGGGGGGGGGGGGGGGGGGGGGGGGGGGGGGGGGGGGGGGGGGGGGGGGGGGGGGGGGGGGGGGGGGGGGGGTCCACGTGTCGAGGAGTGAGAGAAAGGGGTCGGTATCTTCGCGATGATGGGATCTCGGGGGAAAACGTACCGTTCTACGGCTCATTTGCCACGACGATAAAGCGACGGGATGAAGGAAGGCAAAAAAAAAAAGAACTTCCTCCGTTGCCATCCCTTCCACGGACTCGGCTGCAGAAGAAAAAGGCGGAGCGAGAACAGGTTCTCCGATGAAGAAGAAACAAGAGGAGAGGCAGATCACATTCCAGGCGTGCCAGTCTCGCTCCAGGTCATGACCGCGGATGTTCCTTTAAAAAAAAAGGATTCACTCGGCTGAGACCGTCCGGGGTGCACCTCTCGCCGCCCTAGTCGGCCCACGAGCGCCTTCCGTCTCGTCCTCGGTACTGAACAGTACACCAGAGAAAGAAGAAAAGCAGAGACGGAAAACGCAATAGCCTGCGTCGTACTTCGTGCCTGCATTGCAGTCCTCACCCACTCGCTCTCTCTCTTCCTTCACTGCATTTGCGCTCCTTTTCGAACGCGATCTGGCCTTTCCGAAGATCCGTTTCCTTGACGACAGACACGCACGTGCCCGCGTCACGTGGCTCCCCCAACCCAAATTCGAAACTGCGCAGTCGACGCCCTTGAGAGTCGGCCGTTGTATCTCCCTCTCCCTCTCCCCCTCCACCCCGCCTCGATCGTCCATCTGGTCACGAAATCCACCGCATCCCCCTTTCGCACCTGACACGCCTCGACCGAGTGACCAGCGCGTGCAAGGCATGGATCCGCCCTTGCCCCGCATTCCAGGGCACATCCACGAGGAACTGGTTCAAGGATAAGACCAGTCGAGCATGGGAAAGGGGAGTCGAACCGAACCACGCATAATGATAAGATAAGGCGGAGTGACCCCCATATTGCAAGCCCACATCCGGCCCGGACCGATTCGCTCTACACGGATTGCCCATCCCCCCGATTGATCCGGCCTCGTGTCAACACCCATGAAAGCCCCGGCTGATGAATTATTGTCATCCCGCTCGGGGTGGTGACGTCAATGTGATGACGTCACGCGCCACGTGGCTACTCCATCCCCCCCCCCCCTCCCGGCCCACGCATACATTAGAGATCTGCAAGGTGCGAATTCGGCATGCGCTCTTCGCATGCGGTTTCGCGATCACGCGGAAAGTGACTCACCGCGGCGTCACGAGGGGCGTTTCTTTCGCTTCTGGGCCGTGCTGGATACCTTGCAATCTGTTGGCACTCGAGCGTCACAAGCCACTTCTTTGGCAAAGAGAAATCCTAATCCTGATCCTAAATCCAATCCAATGATCGAATCGATCCGAGCCGACGCAACGATAACAAAGGAACGCCGTGCCACGAATCGCGTCCTTCGCGCCGCGAATCGCTTCCTTTGCATCGGTGTCACAGACTGTGAAGGAGATTGATGTGACTCGTGCATTAATTTAAAGCAAAATAGCTCAAATCCGGCCGGGTTTCATCCGTTGCGAACCTGAACCGAAATAAGTACGGATTCAGGTACCCTGACAAAGAGGATACTTGTTATCGACTTCCGCTTCCGGCTGCGATTTCTAAGTCTCGTTTCGTCATTGCGGGCAAGAAAAAAAAGGGGGAATAGGGGGGGGGGGGGGGTAGCATCGGGGGAACCGCGGGGGAACCGATGACCTCAGAGAAAGGACAGGAAATCCAGCGCGTTCTTCGGACCGCAATTTCCTCTCACGGGGCCAATCCGGGCTCAGTCTGTCTCGCTCCGTGGTGATACGTGATGATACCGCTCCGTGTCCGAGCATTAAAGTATTGGGAATCGATTGATTGGGGGGAAGGGGGGGAAAAGGGGGCATTCACACGTGTTGGTCGCGATCGATCTCGAATGCACAAAAATTTCTATGCAAAATAATAAATGGCACGGGGGTCTCACGGGGGGGTTGTGAGAAATGACCCCCATTTCCGAGTTTTCGAGCGGGATCCGGATATCCGAGAGAAAAAGAATCATAATTCATGAGGGGAGATGATGAAGTGGAAAACGCTGAATTCCTTTTCAATTGGTCACTGCCTCCCTCTCCTTGACAGCCGAAATTACCTCGTCGTCTTTCTCCTTCGTCCTCCGTCATTACGCCACCTGTTGACCAATCAAATAATATTTCTAAGTGCTTCGTCACGGCCTAATCGTTTCTTCTCTCTCGCCCCCTCCGAGATGGGTGGATATGCGAGAGGGGGAATTCGGGTGAAACCCTGGAATTCGTCATGGAAACTTCGTTAGCCGGGCTGCGCAGCGGGCTGCGAGGCATGGCGGGGCTGCGTACCCAGCGACCTCGAGGGGCTGCTTCGCTCCCGTCGGGACCGAATGCGCTTAAAGGGCACTTCGGGGGGATGGGGGGAAAGGGTCATAACGAGACGCTCAAACACGCATGGAATATACTTTTCCTTCCCCCCGCACAGATAAACACACACCGACGCACAAACACAGACACGTCGTTAACCCCAGCTGACTCACTCCAGGAATTCTCTCTGACGTCAGCCTACGTAACGCCATCTCCCATATATGGGCGAAGAAGTCGATCCTCTGGCAGCTCACTCGGGGAGGAACCGGGAGCGAAGGGAAAGAGTGCGACGGTGGCTGTCGGCTTAGCAACAAGGCAGGGACGCAGGCAGGCACAGGGGCAAGGCGAGAGGGAGAGAGAAGAGAGAGAGAGAGAGAGAGAGAGAAGGGGGCTTGCGAGCTCGTTTCCCCCTGCAGGTGCGAGTGACTGATCGGCATCGGCTCAGTCAGCTGTTACACTCTCCCTCTCGGCCGTGCACGCACGGAGAGGGGGGGAGGAAGAGTGGACGTACAAAGACGATGACCTACTTTGAGGGAGGACGAGGGAGGTCGTCTCTCCGTCGGGGGATCGCAGCACCGTGTGAGGATGGACACGGAGGAGGATCTCGGCTTGGGATCGCGCGCAACAAAGCCATTGATCCGGTCTCGGCGCCGAGCGAGGCGTTTTCGGGGAACTCTGTAACTGGGTACACACGTGGAAAGGGAACATTCCAGGACCTCGTCCTCCCTCTCACTCGCATGCACGGGTACGGGGGTTGCGAGCGAGTGAGAGGGGGAGGGAGGGAGGCCAGGCAGGAGATGGCCTCATTCCTCCGAGCCAGACCATGGAAATGAGACTTTCGTTCCGTCTAGACGGAGAGGGATGCCATGCAAGACTTGCGAAACGTCGCGGAGAGGTGAGAAAATAAAAGGGTTTTAATGCGTCTGGCAACGGACAGGTACCATTCATCACGTGCTCAACGCGGGGGAATGAATGGCTTCTAATGACGACGGATCACTCGTACCGTCCCCAGTCGATGCTATCTGGCCCGCTCCGCTTGCACGGAAGCCGGCCGGATCGCGGATGTCCTTGGGGTTCTGGCAGGGGATCCAAGGATGTTGGGTCGACGACGGTCGCCCACGCCGGGGAGGGTGCAAGGACGCGTCTGTCCCGTTCGCTCGCCTCCCCTTCGCATGACCATGAATCATTGGTTATTGGAGGGCGATAACATCCGCGTCTATTTTCGGCCATCGGTTGGCACGCCGGATCGATGCGACATCTGCATCTCGTTCCGTCAAGGTGTCTCGATCCGGAGACTTGCGACCTCTCCGTGCCCTTTACACCCTTTTCGTGCCGCTTTAAAAACGGCTGCCCCTCACCGCGCCCCCATACGCGTCTTTAAACCGCATACGATCCCGGCGCACGCGTGTGCCCGCCGTGAACCCGTCGGAATCCAGCGCTCGTGCTCCGGCCTGGATGCAAGCGAGACGGAAGGCAATGAGCTGTGACTCATGTGCGCCAAGGCGAGAACAATGGAACGACTCGAGACGGGCCTCCTTCCAAGAGGACAAAAACAGGAAACGCGACGAGAGGACACAAGTGACTCATTCTTGGAGCTATGACAATTTCTCCTTACACGCCACCGTCGAGTCCGACCCCCAAATGATGTGCGGGCGAGATGGCATTCGACGGTGAAAGGAGCAAAAGACACTGCCCCCCTTCGTCCCCGTCCCCCCCTCCCCCCACGGGAGTTCATAAATCGGCCGCACCAAAAAGAATCTCACGTTCCGGAGGGGTCCAACCTCATTGAACTCAGCGAATTTCGTCCGTGAAGTACGCCTCGTAATGGCCACTTCTTCACCCGGATACGCCGTAAATAACGCCAGCGAGCGGCTTCCCGCGACGACTTTATCCCAAACCTGAAAAGACCAGCGGGGTTCTACAAGAAGGGGGGGAGGGGGGGGGGGAGCCACTGGAGCAGAAGCAAACATTCACGACCTGGGTGGGATTTCACGGGATTCCCATCACCGCGCAACGGCGTTCCCCTCGAGATCGAATAGGCTCCCGGGCGCAGCGGGGGCCAGCCGTCCGTCCCGAGGACCCGTTCGCGGTACTCGTCGCCGCCCTCCCATTCGAGTACCACCGACGGGCGTCCGTGAAGTATTCCCGGGATGCACGCGATTCGTGACGTCACACGCGCGACGGTACCGCATTTTCGACAGGGCGATCGATCGCACGCGATGAGAACGGGCCCCGTGAGACCCGGGGAACGAGGCGCACTCACCCTTGTGGAGACGGTGATGGCACGGGGGAAACTGCAGGGAGGGGAGCCGAATATGCAAGGAAGCAGAGAGGGAGAGGGGGGGGGGGAAGGGGGGTGGGGGGGGCCTCGTTGGCAGAATGGCCGTGGAAGTATGCACGGCGGGCGTCTGGAAATGCGGGGGCAATGCACCCTCTCCCTCTCTCTTTCTTTCCCTCTTCTTTCCTCCCTCTCTCTTTTCCCTCTTCCTCCTCTCCCCTCGTAATACATCGATCCAAACCCGCAAGAGGGTGGAGGATGGGAGGGGGAAGGGGGGGGGGGGGGGGGGGGAAGAACACATGGGCTGGGGAGAAAAAAAGGGAAGCTGGCCGTCATTTGTTCTGCAGAGAGACTCAAACTATGTCATCTCCGTCGGATTCACGCAATTTGGACTTGCACGGAATGACCCAGCCGTGTTCCGGTTGGGTCATTCCGTGTCGATGAGGATGGATGCATGGGTTTCGGGGTCGTTGAGCGATTTCGTGGCGGTCGATTCGTTTGGGGGGCTTCGAACGTGTAATTATTCGCGGGGAACGGCTTCATCGACGTCTGTGGCCTGTAATAAGCATCTATCAGGGGGGAGGGGGGAGGGGATCGGGAGCAATCGAATTCATTGGCGTAAAATATGGCGGGGAGGCTATTATCTCGCGTTCCTGATGGATGTGATGTTTTTCACGACGGAAAAAGGGGGACGGGGGGGCCTGTGAGTTTCCCCGTCGCGGGACTGCCAGGGTCTATTTCGGCACAGGAATTCCTAACTCGCGCTTTGTCTTTTCTTTGTGCCTGTCAGGCTCACGAGACGCGGAATTCCACCAAATTGCCTGGACGAAATGGAGGGTATCTCGAGGGGAAAGATTCCGAGAAGAGCATGCGAGTGAGTGACGAACGAGTTTCGGGAGGGGCCGATCCGTGCACTCGAGAGGGGGTTAGGCCGTCACGAACACGGTTTCTTCCACGACACGGGATCGATGGGTAAAGTTTCACACGTTCACAGGACGGGGTCTAGGGTCCATCCACGTGGGGAGAGTTGAAAGATGGCGAACGCCTGGCTCTCTGACCGAGGAGACTGGAGGAGGAATGGCGGGGAGAGAGAGAGAGAGAGAGGTGGGGGGGAGAGGAGGCACTGGCAGGTCATTGACTGTCTGGGAGGACGAGGTAGAGCCCTACGACTTCTGGCTTTTTTGGTGCCGCGGAGTCGGGGCCCGCTTTGCGGGAATGCTAACCTCCGGCGGTTGGCCTTGCAGTGGGTCTGGGATTCCGTACCGATGACGCTCCCGCTCATCAGCTGGAATGGAAGGCATGCATATGACTTATAAAAGTCTCGATCCCCATCTGTCCCCACCCACAATAAAACCGGTCATCCTTCTTTTGAAGCGTCCATTTATTCCTGAGCCACGGTCGGCCTTAAACCCCTATTGCCAGCCTCGAAGGAGAATTTCTCCCCTTCATGTCTTTTCAATTTCCCCCATCTCCAGTCCTGATGAGTCACGTTGCACGCCCGGTAATAAGCGGGATACGGTCGCTTCCGGACACACGAGACCGTCGAGTGCAATCCGAAAGAAAGGGATCCATCGTCGCCTCCATCGATTATCCCCTTTTCGAGACCGTTTCCGGTTCCAATCTCCACCGATGGGTAAATGACGGCTCGAGTCCTTGACTCCCCCAACGGCCTTTCCTGCCGCTGCATCGAACCGCCTTCTAATGGCTACATGTTGACACTCGACACCAGACAAGAATCTTTAATATCGTGTCCAGTACGATAAGGACTCGCAATTACGGTAGGTGTCCCTGTTTCGAGCAATAAAAAGCGGCTTCTGCCAGATGCGTGAGATATCACACGGCCACTCCGTGCCCTAACACCGTTCTTATGCCCTCAGACCATTTCCTCCGTGCTCTTACACCGTTCTTTCGCCTTTTCACCGATCCCTGTACCGCCCGATAAACATCAGAATTATAACGAGAAACATCCGGAAGCTCCCCCCCTTCCCCTCCCCCTCCGAATACATGCATAAACGAGCTCCATCGAGTCATTTTCGATAAAAATCGAGTTTACGGTCGGAAGGAAGCGAGGCCATCGGTCTCGTTCTCGTTATGCGCTATCTCGCGCTTGAATTATGTGGGAGAGGATTTTGAGGGAAGGGCCCACGACGAAAAGGGCCCATGACAAACAGCAACGAGGAGGGCCTTCATCATCGAGGACTCGATCGATCTTCATCTGATCGATCGGTCCTAAGCTTTCCCCCTTTTCCTTCGGGGTCCTTTATTTATTTATTTTTTTTTAGAGTTCTGACCTACGGCAACACTGCAGGGACTGTTCCTATCTGTTCCCTGAGCACGAAAAGTCGTGCGAAGGACTGAAACGAGGGGGGGTAAGGGGGGAGGGGGGAGGGGGGAAGGGGGGGGGGGAGGAAAGGCATTCTGGAGATAAAAGAGTCCGCACCTGACCCAGTTCGTCAGTCGCCGATTGCTTCTTTCTCGGAAGAGGGATTAGATAAAAAAAACTACTTCACAGAAATTCTTTGCAAACCGGCGGAGAGAGAGCGATGCAAAGCACGATGCCACGATGCCTAAAGCACGATGCCCATGGCACGATCTACAAACCTCGAGATAGCGGCGGCAAAGCAAATAAAGAGGGGGAGGAAATTTCATCTCCGATAAAAACGTTAAGCGGAAGAGCGAGGGACCAAAACTTTTTTTAAATGAAATTGAAATTTTGAAATCTCAAAATTTTCTGCTGCTTCTTCACCTTCAGGCTTGTTACTTCCTTTGAAAGAATGGCAACTTGAATTTGAAGGTTTCCTTTCATTGCCAATTTTCACTCGCTTTGAGGGTTTCAAGTTTGCATAATCTAATGAGATGCAAACTTAGACCTATCTCTATTATTTATGCCAAAAATTATATTTTTTAAATAAATAAATTTATTTAAAAAAAAAAAAAATATATATATATGGAAGAAAATCTTGGATAAATCACAAAATCCGTCGAAAGACGAAAAAATTTTCCAGGAAAAAAAATCCTACCGCGAAGGGATTGTACCACGGACGCAGCATGCGCCAGTCTTTTCTATTGAAAATTTGTCCCCAAAAACCTTCTCTGATGAAGTTTCTGCATGAATGACATGCCGTAATGGCATGCAATTTCGCAGATGCCTTTATGCGTTCCAGGAGCCATGATGGAATCTTTGATCGCGTACAATGAGATCCACGTCAAAAGCAATTTTTCTGGATTCAGGTATGAAGAGCTCATATGAACATGGGAAAAAAAAGACCCCCCCCCCCCTCTCCCCCAGCCCTATGGGGGCAGGAATCAAATTTCGACACGCATGCGGTCAAATTTGGGGCATAATTTGAGGCGGTAATAAATCGCGGCAAGACAACCCGCATTTCAGTTACCATTCCAGTTCGATGCAGGTCTCAACTGCTGATTGCTTTTATTGCCAAAGATTGCCCTGAGAACCCAGACACCCTTCATGAGCCCGAGGTCCCCCCTTTTTTTTCCGCTCCCCCCCCCCCCCCAACCATCCCTCGAGGAGCCGTGTTATTAAGGTAGACCACAGGAGGACAATTTCGTAGGTGTGAGGGAAGGGCGGAGTGATGAGATCAATGATACGTGTGATGTGACCTTGATCGGGGGAGTCTCACGCTTGACTGACTTAGATCTCATGGGCTCCCTCCGCCCCCCCCCCCCCCCCCCCCCCCCCCCCCCCCCCCCCCCCCCCCCCCTCCCACTTCNCTCCCCCCCCCCCCCCCCCCCCCCCCCCCCCTCCCACTTCCTTTCGTGTTTGAGGCCTCAGGGCCATTCCAGATCGTGGGAGAAGACAAGACAATGTCTTAATAAGCCTTCCATCCTCTTTCCACACCTTCACCTGGCTTCTTTCTCACTCAATCAGAAAAAAAACAATGACAGGGCGAGTCACCAGGTACAACGATCCCACATCCGGGGAAATCCTCATCTAAATATAGGCGACGCTACCCAAATAACTTCGTAAGATCGTGAGAATTTTTCGAAACGCCCTCCCCCCAAAAAGGAAACTTACTTAAATCCCGTTAAATTTATTTCTCCTCGTTTTTTATTTCCTGTTTCATCCTTCTTTGGTAACGCGGCGGGGCTCCCTCTTATTGCTTTCCCTTTTTCTTTTTTATATTCCTTTTTTTTTTTACAGAAGGGCACAAAATCACTTGTCGAATTTTCGTTGCAACTGCAAAAGCGGAATTTCTATATCTCCCCCGATCTTTCATGATTCTTTCATGAACTAGTCTTTAGAAGAAAACACGACGAACTCCCCCCCCCCCTTCCCCCGAAATTTTGTATTTTCTTACTCGAGTTCGGTCTATATACACAGGAGGAATGAGTCGATCTGTTTGTTGTAGAATGCCCTTGAGTTTCCTTCCTATTTTTTCTTCTCTCTCAGCAATCGAGAAGTCCATTGTGTGGATGAGAGAGAGCAAAGTTTGCCTTCTCTCGACTCATTAGTCATCTCCTTTCCATTTATATTATGACGGTATTTGGGCAGCGAGAAGTTTGCTTCCCCCCTCGGCTTTAGCCCGAACGAAAGGAATTAAGTCCGCCTTTCCTTTCTCTTAGATATTAAAGAGACACCGAGAAAGTGGCGGAAAAAAACGAAGGGAGAAAAAAAAAAATCGGAGACGATATATTTTGGTTTGACCCCTGCTCCTTAAACTGACCGCGCGTCAGAACCGTCGTCTTTCATTCTCTCCGGTTCAAACAGGCCCCGGTTTTAACAGGCCCCGGTTTTAACAGGCCCCAGTTTTAACAGGCCCCGGTTTTAACAGGCCCCGGTTTTAACAGGCCCCGGTTTTAACAGGCCCCGGTTTTAACAGGCCCCAGTTTTAACAGGCCCCGGGTTGCACGTCCCTCCCGATGAAACATTAATCTGCGAACACGTCGGGATCTACCAGACCGTGCTTTCACGCCCCGCATCCTCGATACGCGCGCGTACGTGAAACGGGACTTCCCTCCCGCGTCCTTGGACCCCTCCGCGTCGCCAACTCACGACCGGGGTCGTGGAGTCCTTTCCCTTCCACGAGTCATGTGCGACCGAGACGACTGAGAAGTTTTTTTCGTCTCGGAGAAAGGACAGAGCGCGAAGCTCCCGAAAATAGTCTCTTCCCCCCCCCCCATGAATTAAATATGTTCATGACTATAAATATGTTTACGTTCGTGAATGCCGAATGTAGGCGAGAAAAAGAAAAGGGACCTTGACCTTTTTATTTCCGCGGGGGTCCATGGGTTCATAAAGGACCGTTAACCAAAGGAGATTCTAATGGACAGCTTCCGTCTGTAAGCCGCAGAGATTCTGAATTCATGGGATTTCGATGCAAATGGAAATGCAGATCTAATGCATGGATGCTTTTTGATTTTAAATTTTTGCTATATCGGATTCAAGCTTCGATGAGTGATGGTAAGTGTCTTTATGGAAATGGTAAGTACCATTTTTCAGTTACCCCGGCGCACGCCTTATAGATATATTAACCTTACCTTCAGAGTTTCTTCGCGAAATGGATTCGAGGCTGCTCCTGAATCATCTGAATCATCTCGTAGGCCGGATTTTCGGGTCACGGGTGGAGTCGGTGTTGCTGCCAAGCATCGAGGAAATTTGTGGCCCAATTCCCTCTTTGTGGATCCACGCGGAAATTAGAAACGAAATGAGTACTCGGGGCGAGGCAAACCTTTGCGAGAGTTCGGCTGCGAGGCTCCTTCGCGGGAAAAAAAGATCACCGAATGCACGTCCGATGCGACGCGAAAGCGAGAGCGTCGAGCACTGACGGCTCTTCTCGTCGCTCGGCTTTGCCGCCAGATGGCTTCTGATGGGCTGCGATAGCCTCTAGGCGCCATTATCGTAGTCGCGATGTTATCCCGATGCATCATTTCTTCTCGCGGACAGAAACGGGGGGAGGGACATTCCCCCCGTAATAAATTCTGACGAGGTATGAGAGAGGATTCTCGGTATCCAACGATAAGAATAAAAAAAAAAGGAATAAAAAAAAAGAGAGAGGGAAAAAAATGAGGAAAAGTGTCATGAATTGCCGATCTGGCAGAATCGAAGATGCCCACGGCGCCGTTTCCTCTCCGCCTCCTCCTTCATTGTGTCTCTCGCTTTCGTCTTCCACGCCTGTCCGGAGGTGATTGCCACTCGACCGCTGGACTCGCTGGCCTATCGATGACACCTTTCACGAGGTTCTCGAGCCGAAAAGGTACAAAGTCAATGCGAAAACTTAGCAAGTCATCCCGAATTCATTGTATGTCAGAGTTCAGTGCATGGCCAATCAAATGATTGACCGTTACGTTTTCGCATGACGCCATTGTCGTCCTCATTTTTTTTTATGTTAGGCCCCCATCTTTTTAAAGCCATGCTTTTCCTCCGGAGTAGACTATCTTCGCCTTCCAAGAGAAAACTGGCACACCCCCTTTTTTTTTTCCTCGCGTAGAAGTCCACAGCGGAGGCCGTGCGAAGGCTGGGGAGCAGTTTTTGGCGAGTAGGGCACATTTCTCATTATGCATGCGTGCAGGAATTGAAAGGTAAACGACTGATTAGAAGCGTTCGTGACGTACGTAACGGATTAACGCACATCGATGATGCATATTGATTGCTCACTGATGCATATCGGGATCATTCCAGCGGCGGACTGCATAATGACCGAACAACATTCGCCGGATGAAAACTCCGTTTCCCTTTCGACATTCCTTCATTCCTGACTCGAGCGTGACTCTCCGATGCCTCGCGGGGGAATAACTCCTGGTTATCGAAGAAAATGAAGTCCTTGGATTGCTCTGAGCAGCTGCTTGCAATGCGAGGTGCAGCGGTTGATGAGGCGTTCGAACGGGATTAATTGGCTTCGCCATTCGTGAAAAGAACGCCCGGTGCTGTCAGATTCGCATCAGCCAGATTGGGAAACGGATTTGCTGGAACTCAATTCACATATACCGTTCTGCACTGCATGTGTTAATGGAAAGGATCGGGACGGGAGTGGGGGAAGGGGAGGTCATAGCGGACGCATAATTCTCCGTCAGCGTGAAGGGCAGTTTGATTGCATCTCAGTCGGAAGTGCATTGTCTGCTAATCAGAAGCTGGAAAACTCGGCATGATAAAAAATCTAAAATTCCGTATAAATGGTCGAATGCGATTTTTACACTTGCTGTCATCTGAGACTGTGGCGTAAATTCGAAAATATAGATTAACGATACGGTACAACAAAAGAAAGTTATTAGTCTCTTTCTTTCTCGCCCTAGTTTTCTTCCCTAATTAAGGTAAGATACTGGCGTTTGGTAATGTAAATACTCACGATATTCTCTTGCCTCGACAGGTGAAATATGTCTCCCAGTAATTACTCCCGGGTATAAGAAAATCGAGTGAAAAGACGTCAAGGTCAGCGGCTGTGCGTAAATTATTTTCCTCCTTCCATTCACTCCCCATTGTGTCTTCAGAAAATTTTCCTTTATTACCTCTCCATTGTTTCACTCGGTCTCGTAAGGCTTCGTTGAAACCCCTTTGTTGGCCGTGTCGAGATTGAGACTGAGTCATGAGTCGGGAAATTTCATTCTCTTGCTTTCGGAGAGATGGCTGATTAATTTTATGCAAGGGTGTGAAACGATGAAGTTAGAAGAGTTTTTTATTTTTTTTTGCTTCACTCGCTTTCGGAGAAATTTTGCAAAAAAACGCTCTTCCTTTGCCAGGCTTTTGGCATGGGCTCCAAACTTGCAACTTGCTAATCAAAGAAGCTTTCTGGGCATGAAACAAAAAAGGCAAAGACATACAAATTTCGATTAGCTTGACCTACTTTTTGCAGGCGAGGCAGAGATTGGATTTAGCCAGGACTTCGATTGCAAGACGCCTTCAATAGCGCATTTATTACATTCGGTCCAAACAAGATGATTGATAAGGCAGGGGGAAAGCCATTTCTCTGCGGATGAAGTCACCTTCCTTGCTAGACATATTGCCCACGAAACTGCCTCCTTCCGTGATATTACGACAATAATTCACGACAAGATGGATCTCATGTCAAGATGATGGAAGAAAATCAGTCTGATTTTCATGCTAGATTTTGTCTTCATCTCGCGGTGGATATTGTAGAGATTATATTGATTTAGATGGGGATTTAGAACGAATCGTTGCGAACGGAAGACAAAGAACAGATTGAAAATCAGACAGATTTCTTCCAGTATCTCGGCATGGAATCCATTTTTTCATGAAATATTGTCGGGATATCTGGGAAGAAGGCAGTTCCGTGGGAAATATGTCTGACGAGAAAGGTGACTTCATTCGCAGAGGAATGCATTTTCCAGATTCTGATTAATTATCTTGTTTGCGCCGAATGCGGTAAAAGCACTTTTGAATGTATTTCGGGGCATTATCGAGATGCCTCGTCTCCGTTGTTTCTCGCTGTTTCGCATTCACTCTAGTAACTATCAGTTTAACTTCACGGCACGAGTTGGGCTGATGTTGTTTTCTCTTTTAAATTTGACCCCCCCCCCAAGCAGCAGCATGTAAAGTTGGCTTTAAAAAAAAAATCAGATTCATTAAGAACTGGCCGATGCTCATTGAGAGGGATAAAAAGAGATTCAGCAACTCTCGTGAGGATTCAGATAAGCTAAGACGAATTTCTGTCTTCGAATGAAATTGGGCCTTGGAGAAAACGAGCGTCGCGTGCGATTTAATTGATCCTTAAATGCTCAGTACTGTGGCGGCATCGTTAGCTTAAGTGGTTCCCTCTGTGGACAAAGTGTGAGGGAATCGTCATCACGTACACGGTCAATACCATTATTCATGAATATCTAGCTATTACGCCACTGGACTGCTAAGCAACCGGACTGGGCGATTATGCCTCCTTTCGGGGGAAGCTCGAATCTGGGTGATCTAACAAAATTTCTCATTTGTCATTGCCTTGCAATCTCTCGAAAGATTGACCGAGGAGATTTGACGGAAGATGCCATATCTCGGAAAAACCATAAACCAAGTAGAGACAATGATGGTGAGAGAAAAGAAAACAAAGGGCGTCGAAGGATCTCTGGATTCCTCCGGCTACACTTTGGTGGTTCTTAGGAAAATTAGCAGGAAGCCAAGAAGTACATTTTTGCCGCTCTGGAGTCGTTGCAGAATCAGTGCAATTAAATTGGATTAGAGCAAATAATAACCTAATTGTTGTTAATTTTACATTAATCGAACAAAAAAGCCCTAAGGTTAAAAAAAAAAGGGCAGTTCCAAAGTTACTGACGTAACACCAGACTCAAAATGAAATCATGTATGATGTTATATCTTAAAGATGGTTTGGTCCAGAAATTCTGCTTCAACAGTGCCTTGTAGAGCATAGATACCTGTACCTATTCCGGTCAGAAATGTCTCATTTCTCCCATGGATGAAAAAAAAAGGCCATTCATGTCGTGTTACTGACGCAACACAGTTTAGACAACGGTTTTCATTCTGGTGCTTCCCTTCCAATTTTGTCTGATTTGGCTTGACTTGAATTTTCCTTTTTTTTTTCAGAAAAGAAGGCCAAGTGCCAAGTGACTTTCTTGCTCAAAAATGAATGGGCTAGGAGAGTTTTCCAGCGTTACTTATGCAACATACTAGTCAAAAAGCGAGATCCACCAAGCAAGTGTTAAATTCATTCAAATGGAATGGTGCAGGAGTAATGAAAATCCATCTCACTTCAGATGATGAATGTTTAATGGAGCTTATTTGATCCAAATTTAGTACCCATGCAGTGCAGGAAACGTAAGTTGAATGACAGTTTTGTAAATCGATTTTTTTAAAATCACTTTTGCCCAAAATTTTCTAGAACTGCCCATAACCAAACCCTTCCTGATGAAAAAGCTCAAAATATAACTTGATATAACTTGTAAGTGGTGATAACCAAAGTTTCATATTGAAGTTAGTCGTTTATAACCTTTAAAACCGCAGGAGCCACATAAAAAACCTTAAAAAAAAGAACGAGTCCAACCTGGCGAAGAACATCATTGCGAGTTCCTCCAGACGAACCAAACAAGCATCAATCAGCAGGCAGACAACGGGACTTAACGGCTGGACATCATGTGGCTTCTCAAAGCCTTATCTGTTGATTGGTGGGGGTGGGCAAGTGGAAAAGTTCATGGACCTTCCTTTGTTTGTGGGCGTGGATCACCTCCTGATTTGATCTTACTGATATGCTGTGATGCATAGAGGCCTTCTTACCTCCCCTAATGATGGTAGTTCTATTCAAATGAGGACTCTCAGACGTTTTTTCAACTTTCGCCTTATTAGCTTGTTTGCAGGTGTGCAAGTGCGTATGTGTGTGCGCGCGCGATTTTTTTTTTTTTTACCAGTGCAATCAATCCTGAGAAAGAACAAATGTAATGGTCACGTTTCTTGTCAAGAGATAATACGTTCTTCAGGTTTCGGGAAGATTCTGGGATGTAAGCTTTCATGGAGCTGGAATACTAAAGAAATTATGTGTTTATAAGCGGGTAGAGCGTTTTTCGAATGTCCAGAAAATACTACTAATGACCTGTGGCTGCGTTTGGGCGTATCAGGCGATCGTGCACATCAGGTCATGCACGTGACATGCCGACATGCGCATTGAGGCTGTTCCTCGAAGCATTTTTTCTGAATCGCCTGGCTCTGGGAAGACGTATACGGCAATTTTCCTACCACCTGATTCAGATATATATATAGGTTTTCCCCACCACATCAAATTGAATTAACGCAACCTCCCCTGCTGCCCCCCTGCAGGTGCTCGTCGTTCAGGCACTTCAGTGGATTCTGCATTCACTTCTAAGGGTGCCTGCACACCGAATCAGTCCTGTCTGGTCTTATGATGTCATCATTAGTCAAGGCAGAAACGTTTAGTGCCCCATTGCTCAATGTAAGGTTGAACAATGGGGCTCTAGACTGGACTGATGCGGTGTGCAGGCAACCTCGCTCTTACTGCAGAGCACTCCTTGCAATTTTTCGATCTTAGTTCCCTGTTGAAACGGCTATGCGAGGTCACAAAAAATGCTTGGAAAGTAATGGGGCAGGATGAATTAGGCGGATAGCTATTTTGATGAAAGGATTTGATATTTTTTTTTAGAGTTTTAAAACTTTTCTTTTAGCGTCTGTAAAATGCAATGCATATCTCAAGAGACACTTGGACGATATTCTTTCCAAAAATAATTTAAGTAACAAATGTCCGACGGACAGGAACGACTCTCCCCGCCCTCACTATGCCGACTCCCCAGACGATTCCCACATCCGCCGCCTACCATCGCATTTCTCTAACGAGCGGGCCTTGAGAATGAATCTGTGAGAGTCGTTCTTTCTACTGTCATATCGTCTAGTAACGTCAACGCAGTAATAATGCATAAGGATGGACCACAACTTGGAGAACATAGAGGGAGTTGATTAAATTATAAACACTCACGAGGGCCACTCAATAAGTTATCTACCTGAATATGAAAGGGATGAGCAACAGGCCTGTGCCTGCTGTGACATGTCTCGACAGGTCTCGTGAGTGCCCCACCACTATACCAACTCAGTGGCTCAAGTCCGTTCAAAGTGGTAGCGCATTAGATTTCTTTTCCTGAGTCTGTGTCATGGATTTGACGAAAGTTGAACATCGGTCAGTGATGAAATTCCTCACCAAAGAAGGGAAAGCACCTAAAGAGATTCATGAACGTATGTCTAACGTTTATGGTGTGTCTTCGCCTTCTTATTACCGAGTTAAATTTTGGAGCAAGCAGTTTAAGTGGGGAAGAGAGTCAATTGAAGATGACCCAAGGTCGGGGCGCCCTGTGGAGGCTTCTGATCAGGAAATGTGTGACAAATTGGAGAGTGCGATACTGGAGGATCGTCGCACCAAAGTCTCTGTTTTAGCTCATGAACTGGGGATTTCAGAGGGCACAGTGATTCACATTATTCATGAAAAATTACACATGTCCAAAGTCAGTTCTCGATGGGTCCCAAGAATGCTGACTCCAGCTCAGAAGAACGGATCTGACATCTGCAAGGAAAACTTGGAGTTTTCTAAACAAATCGGGGAAACTTTTTTTCCCAGAATAGTAACTGGTGATGAAACTTGGGTTCATCACTGGGATCCCGAAACCAAGCAGGAGTCCATGCAGTGGAAGCACAAGGGATCGCCAACGCCTCGCAAATTTCGTGTTCAGAAATCTGCAGGAAAGATTATGGCCACTGTGTTTTGGGACAGCGAGGGACTACTGCTGCTCGAGTTCATGCCAGACAAGTGTACGATCACTGGCGATTCCTATGCTACCACCGTGAAAAATTTACATGATGCCATCAAGGAAAAACGCAGAGGAAAGTTGTCAAGGGGGGTCCTTCTTAGTTCAGGCAGCAGTGAGGGAGTGTGGCTTTCAGGAGCTCAACCATCCTCCCTACAGCCCGGATCTAGCTCCTAGTGACTATTTTCTGTTCAGACACTTGAAAAAATTTTTGCGGGGAAAAAGATTTTCATGCAATGAAGAGCTGAAAGTTGCCGTTAATGATTGGGTTGATGGACAAGAAGTTGACTTCTATTCCCAGGGAATAAAATCCTTGGAATCAAAGTGGAATAAGTGTGTTGAGTTAAAAGGTGACTACATTGAAAAATAAAGTGTTATTTTCCCCCTCGGATGTTTCTTTCTTATTCAGGTAGATAACTTATTGAGTGACCCTCGTATCTTCTGCCTTTATGGGGAGCGATAAAAAAGTTTCCTGCTTGATATGGAAGAGAATTAAGTTTTATAGTTTCCAGGAAGAGAATATAATAGGGAGAGGATTTCTATGCAAATGCATATTTTTTCTGCAGCCTCCTAGGAGCATACAACCCAGATAGGATCATGTCTTATAGGATGAAGCAATTTTTGCAATTTTTTTTAAGCGCATAAAAATATTTTTGCATTTTTCTCAACGTGTGCATCTTTACGCATATATGTGCATATTTATGCATATTTCGCCAATTTTTATGAAAAAGTAAGAGTTTTCCAGGAAAATGTTTCTCTATGAGCAACCTGTGAAACATTTCCACCAGTTATGCGCTGGTGGGAGTGGTAAAGCCGCTAAAAGCTCTGCTCTAAATCCTTCCACTACCACCATCCCTCTCGAGAAGTTTAGGAAATTCTAGCCCCCGTTATTTCCCTTTGCCCTCCATTGGCGAATTCCTGGTTTCGCCACTGGCTGTGACAAGAATAGACCAACTATACCCAGTAAAGGCATGTAATGTATATTGAAGTTCCATCTTCCGAAAAATTCGTATTGCATTAAAAAAAACAAACATGTTTTTTGCATATTTTCCCATATTCGTGCATATTTCATACATATTTTGGCATTTTAAGCGCATGGCGTATGTGAGCATATTTTAGGACTTACTAGCGCATAAAAATCCGCTCCCTAATGCCAACACAGCATACTTTCTTGTTTGTGAACTAAGTTCATATTGGCGGTATCTGGTACTTCTTTCACATTTCCATATTTACTTTTTCATCTGCATGCCCGGAGAGAATGGATAAATCTAAAGGTGCGTGCTGTGAAAATATCTGACAACGAAATGAATCATCGAGACTGTTTGATTATATATTTCTCGAAACGTGTGACATGCACTGATCTGCATGCTCATTTAAGTGCAAATATTTTTTCATAGCAAACATTCATTCACCAGTTCAAATTTTTTTCATATTCTCTGGAAATATGGAACTCTATCTCCATTTCTTGGAAAAGGTACTCTTCTCCCATTTCCCGGAAACTGAAATGTCAGAAGGGATTAAATTCGCACTTATCATTCACACAAGATTACATTACATATCATGGCTAGTGTATACTCCTCCTCTCTATCGGGCCGGAAACTGTTTGCCCCACGTGGTTTATCTCTGTTTATTACGATTCTATCTTTTCACTGGAACTCCTTTTCCTTGTTGGAGAGGATTAAGAATAGCGCTTAATATTGCATGCATCTGATGATGCTGTTGGTGCCATTTACGATTGTTAATCTCCTGCTTGTCACCATCTCGAATTTGCGACTCCTGATTAGTCAGTTTGTCGGTGGAATAAAAATACGGTGTACTCGTATGCCTGACTGAGTAACGACGTTCGGTAGCAAGCCGTGCGGTTCCGACTGCAGTCAGACAATGATGGGCCTAATTTTCGGGCAGTCCCCTTCGGTCTGTGCATTCAGCGGCACAACCAAGGAGGTGAGAATATAGGAATAATGAATATAGGATTTCACTGTGTAATATGCTCCCGCAAATAATTCCACGCCCCTAAATCCACCTGCATCTGCTGCCTCTGCGAGACTCCTGCAGGTCACCGCTACCACTTGATGCACTGCCCTGCAAAAGGAGACTCCAGTCTCCTCTCCACACTACAAAAGTTGCTAACCCCCACTTCAGAGTGAATTAACGGCCAGACCGCAATACTCCTTTTCCCATTGAATTTATCTCCCCTTCTTCATTTTCTGACAATGCCAATTCACTGTCCTGACAGGACGAAATAAATAGTTAAACAATATAGGAATAGGGAATAGGGAGATCATATCCTCCCCAAAGGTAAAAGGGTGAGGTAAAATGCACCTAAAGAGAGCAGCAGCTATTTACGACCAGGATGAGGCACTTCCACTCCCCCACCCCCCTCCCACTCGACATGCTCGCTCTAGCACACCCCCCCCTCCCTTCCTCCCCGTTGAATCCTTATCACCTTCCATATCCTCTTCCCCCCCCCCCCCCCCCCCCCC
>CAJPEV010000086.1:125709-214782 GCA_905338385.1 Darwinula stevensoni
CCCCCCCCCCCCCCCCCCCCCCCCTTTTGAATTTTCTGGCAGCCCCCATGTTTGTACTTAAACTGTTATCATAATCCTAACAAGACATGAGAGATGGATACCAGTCTCCAGATTCTTTCCTTCCATGCATATACATAGGATAACGTCAGATCATCAACCAGAAGAAAGGGCATAACGAGGAATCTGTTATCTCTAACCCCCCTCTCCCCTCCGCAAAGTCATCGAGGCTGGTTGCAACCGAGTCACCATTCATATCTCAACAGGTTCCACAAGTGGCGGAGCGCCTGAGTCAGTTTCCTGAGTTGACTATCTGAACAGACAATTCACCGATTTAAAAACGAAACTGTCAGGTTTCAGAAAGTTGATCTGAGGATTGCTGAATAGATTTAAATAAGATTGGCCCAAGCAAGAAGTAGATGCCAAATGCTGAATATTAGACTATCTCAATTGTCAGAGCGCCACAATGGCAGTGCACCCTTTTAATAGGAATCAAAATCATAAAGTGCTCCTTGTGATTTCACCAATTCACGGAGTCGTCCATTTTTGTGATATTTCTGTCGCGTTGCATCATTGCACTCTTGTGCTTCTCTACCCACTTATAACCCGATGTGACTTCGTCGGTGATTCAACGACAATATGGATATATAGGTGATTTGGCAAAAGGGCGGTCATGCAATTTCGAAATTCATCAATAGGGCAAGAATTCGCCTTTTTCTTGGATAGCAGAGACTTGAGCAACGTTGGACCTTGGAATAGGAAGCTCTCTGGCGGAAAAGCAAACATTCTTCACATATCTTCTTTTTTTATGTCTGAAAAGGGCAGATTCATACTCGTCTATACGTTTTCACAAAGGCATTTTCGTCCTTTTAGAAGATCGTTGACGAAAGATAACCTGCAGTCTTACACGAATCCTGTAGAGCTTTCTATCTTCTTTAACAAGAAATTTGATCGCTTCCTTTTTCCTAGCTCAGGATTCATTGCAGTTTAAAAATAGAACCACCTACAGAGAAAAATGAGCCCAAAGATGAGGAAATTCCCCAAGAATTCTCATTTGAATGCCATCACGAGTGTAGGCCTCACGCCTACATCTAATTACCAGTAAAATCAAATAAGGCATTCAAAGGCAGCAGAGATAGGGATAGGGAGTTTACTCATTTTGGACACAATCCAGTGTGCAATCCAAACGCATCTGCATAAGATGGCATGGTCTTGCCCCTTTCGAGTGAGGAATGAATGCTGTTCTCCGTATCTCTCCGGATACTTCGATTTTAATGAATTTCGGCGGTTGCCATCTTGCGCCGAAACAGATCTCAGCTACGTTGTCAGACAAATTTCACCAATAATTTATTTACTCATTAGGGAGAGAAGATACCGGGCAAGGATTGATCACATAAAAAAAATTGAATGATCCATGGCTCAACTTCATAAAGGTGAATTGCTACCAAATATTCAAGATGTCTTCGAAATGTCAGCGAATCTTTTGCATTTTGGCGCTCGTCGCACAAAGTAATTTATTCCTAACATTCTGCAATAGTTTGATCCAAATCCGTTGCACAATGTCGTGAATAGGAATGCTGACGCAACATGGCAGTCACTGAAATGCATTTGCATTGAAGTCCATGCGGAACTGCGAAGGACGGCATTCGTATTCACCCCTCGTGGAAGTATGAAAGAGCCGTGAAAGCTTTCACCTGCAGGTGCACCGAGAGTTTTAGCAACGATTCGAATGATAACTTCAGAGTCAGGGTTGCGCAGAAACGAATGCCCTTCAGATTCTGCGTTGAAAAATGCTCTCATCTAAGGTTCAAATTTCTTCAGTTCGATGGTCTTCATATTTGTATATTTCTGCATCTTTCACCTTATGAAATTAACTAATTTCTCCCAGATTCAATATATTCTTTTAAAAAATTTTCCCCCAAAACGTTGACCGTTGACTTTCACGTTGCTTGTTTTGTTTTATTTTTTTCCCCCCCCCAGCGACTTTTGCATGAATACCTGGAGATATTTTGATCGAAAACAATCCCTTCATCTGAAAAGCCGACCAACCTCAAAGGTGAGTCTGAGAAGAGAGAATCATCCTGGAAATCCATCCATGAATAATGCAGTTCGGTAAATTCTCCCTTATTCCTGTATTGGAGCAAAGGTGGCCTTATAATCTGATCGGCAGACACGACATGGTGACATTCCGTCGCCCCATTCCGTCCTGACGACAGAGGCATGATTTCGAAGTCTCACAAAGACTATAGGAAACCAGTATCGGCAAGATACTAAAATGACTTAACTTCTAGGTTGTGGAGATAACCGCTCACCTCATCCGTATAATAGATTCACTGGCGTCGAGTGATGTTCTCGTTGGTCATATTGTACAATAGTTTTCCGCGTCCTTCTGAGAATATCTCATATATACTCGGATCGACGTCACGCGTGCCCTTGTCTGTCAAGGCCATGCACTTGTAGAGCGACCCAAAAAGTGCCCACTATATCATGTCATGCTGTTTTCAATAAGACCCATTGATCATCATGACTACTCCTTCGAGATAACTGTTGGCGTGATCACAGAAGCGAATATATTGAATTATAAGACCAGATCGAAAGCTGATAAGGGACCCCATGCTGAAATTCAACCTTCGTAACACTTTTATGTTCTGGAGGGTGTGTTCTTTGACTTTCCTGGAATTGTGAAATAATTTATGGCCAAGGCGATGAAGCCGGAAAGTAATAAATTCTGAGGACCTCCCTTTGAAAATAGTGGATATTCTTCGATCCTCGGGGATTTGAGAAGCAGTCGACAAAGTTAATTTAAGAAATTGAAAGATAAGATAAGACGTTGACTCTAGTAGATAACAGCATTCCACCTTTTCCTTTTGAAACTTGCTCACTGATACGCTAACGTGTTTTCTAATAATTTATGCCTATTCTTGAGTGCAGTTCTTCCTTTCGTTTCTGGAAA
The DNA here is from genome assembly GCA_905338385.1 of Darwinula stevensoni. Lineage (NCBI taxonomy): Eukaryota > Metazoa > Arthropoda > Ostracoda > Podocopida > Darwinulidae > Darwinula > Darwinula stevensoni. The sequence goes on from CAJPEV010000086.1 coordinate 128,660, forward strand.
AGTTCGTGGTGCGTTTCGATTCACCCGATGATATTCTAGATACCGAAACACCACGCACATTTAGCTGTTTAGTAGCGACGGCCCTGCCATCGCGAAGTTTTCCCTGCAAACCATAATCGCTGCTTCCCTGGGAGACGACAGCTGGGATTCGCATGCTTGTATGCATCCGCATGCATCTTGAACGTCCAGAAGATGACAGCAAAAGACCGAGTCACAGAGAGAAAATGAGACCTTCACGTGCTCAGTCTTCCGGGGAGAGGAGGGAGAGGGGATTGTACCCCGTCAGGGGCGTGGGGAGGCGGGGAGTCGTTCAGGCAGCAGGCTGGCAACCAACCAGCCTCTTATGCCACTCGAGCCTCTGCGCACGTTTTTTTTTGTTATTACTGTAACGCTTTCTTTGGCTTTTTTATGTTCAAATTAAACGTTTATTTGCCCCCTTAAAGTGCTAGAACGTCCACGTTGTCAGATTTCTCCACGCAACTCTTGTGTAGTTCCAAGAATATTATGAGAATATTTATTCATTCCAGATATAGCCCGTAGCCTGGGGAGAGGGGAGGAGCTGAACATTCTGAAGAACATATATCTAGGTCTACCTGGTGGCTGGGTTGGAATAAATTTATGCGAATGAATTATTTGAGAGTATGTGTAGAAATGAATTACATGATCATGATTAGCGCTTGGAGATAGGTCACGATCTATGAGATCTTCTGGGCAGGAAGTGTGAATGGTTAGCTAAGGTACGTATTAAGGTGTTATGATTGTTGGGGATCTTAGCTGGGACCACATCTTCCAATTTGTTGAAAGGAGAGAGAAATTGATTCGTTTTTCTTAGAAGTCGAGTTTCTCTCTTCCCCAGAAAGTTTTAAGAAGTACCCAACATTTGGTCTTCGAGCCATGCATACAAAGCGTGACCCTGAATAGAGTGCGAATGAGATCCTTGCACCCTAATTCCCGTCTCCCCGGTGTTCTTTCCAGTCCACGAATCCAGACAGTCTGGCCCTGATCTCATGTGACATAGACAATCCTCCACGCAGGAGGGGGGTTTCGCAGAAGAATCCGGCGTTGCGTGGAGCGAATGCATGCTCCTGTTGCCCGACGACCTTTCAAGTCTGCTGCATCCCGTCCTTAGCTGGTGGATCGATGGAATATGGCGCACGAGTTGAAGGGTCATCAAGCGACAGACATTAAACTAACGGTATCGATAGATGTGGGGGCTCTAGGGAATTTCCAAGTCATTGATCGGATCTTGGAAGTTCTTGCCTGGACATCATGGGTTCTGGTTGAAAGAACTCGGAAAGAATGGACAAGTCTCGGTTCTCGAGGGACCTTTATGTCTCATAATTTGTACTCGAAGAAGCGTCTCATTACTCAAGAAATGGTAAATACCATCGAGATGCTGTTGGGGGAAGTACTCGGATGGCGGAAAAGAATAGATTTTACTAGAAAATCCTGCAGGAACCACGTCAATCCATCATGCCTTATTGATGGAAGCAACTCATGCAAGCTATTATCAGGAAGACTTTGCAAAAAAAACCTCTTCATCGATGAAACGGGCGTGCATTTATGGATTTCTCGAAATTATTTATGACTTCTCATCGATTCACGCTCTGCAAAGGAGATGATTATTGAGCGAAGGAGGAACGTGACGATGTTGGCTGAAATCAGTGCAGAGCATGAACTTTTGCATTATGAATCCCTAATGGGGGTTTGAAGTTAGCAATAATCTGCAATGCTAGGGTTGGATCGCCCAGCTGTGTTTGTCCTGGCCGGACACATGAGAACGTCTTCGCTCCATATGGAAGCCACGCCATCAAGTTTCTTCCACCTTATTATCCGTCTTGAAACACGATAAAGAACGCTTTCTCGACCTACGAGGCAGCTGTGAAGAGGCATGTGTCTTCAAGGCATTCCCCTTTTGCAAACAGCAGCTGCCGTGGCACGTGAACTGTACGGGGGTAAGGACGTGCCGTTTCCATCATGGTGGCGCGGAGGCTGAGATTGTCTCATGCTTGCATGCGAACGAACTAGGAAATGTCTGCGAAGGGAGTCTGTGGCTGAATCAAACTCATGTATGAATGACTTTTGACCTTTCGTTCTCTCTGACAAGGCGAGACGTGATTCCTGCATGGGAGCATGTGTGGGTGGGGGGACCCAGGGTCAACCTGAATACACGACTCGAGGATTCTCCCTTGTCTCAAACGGTCATATCTTCTCAATGATGAATTCTTCTGAATATCCCTATTCACTTTTGTAATTTTGCATGGGACTTGGGGGCAGAAACAATTGGAAAGGTTGGAAATGAGATTAAATAAATACTTGAATATAATGGACTAAAAGTGAACGTTGACAGTTTCAGAGACCCATCCTAATGACCTTTCCCCCCCCACAAACCTTAAAGCATTCTGATAATGAGACAATTAGTGCGATTCGATGCATGCTAACTAGTCTTAAAAGTAATTTGGAATGGTAAATTTCACTTCAGATTTACATTGACAGAAGATAGACCCACCCACTACATCTTTAAAAAAAAAATTGAATAAGTTTGTACCTTCTAAGGCAGAAGAAACTATTTTGTACTTACGAAATATTAAAGCTTTTTGAGAAAGGCTGTATAATAGCCTGTCACGCTGCATTTAAGCGTGCTTTATGTTAATGCTGCCAAAGGCTTGCTAAAAGAAAATAAAGGTTCTAAAACGCATGGAAAGAACAGCAGACTTCCGCATGCCAATTTTTTTTTTCGCATAGTACGACGTGAGAATGCTGCAGGGTTTCTTTTGGGCTGAAGAAGGAACAAAAAATTGAGAGAAAATGGGAAGGCGGCCAGATCCTCTTTTTTCTCCTCTGTCGAGGACACAGACCACCAGACACTCCCTGTCAGAAAAATCGGCCAGAAAAGAATGAAGGAGAATATCCGTGCCTGACATGAGACGCCGCGTTCAAAATGGCTTAGAGACAGCTTGTTTGTTCTGTAAATCGACAATATCAGCAGCCGGTTACACAGCAATCAAGAACTCAGCGTGAAAACTTTTCAAAGGGCTGAACGCCATTGAAACCAGCGATGTTACATTGAAATTCGAATCACAGGCTATGTATGGAAGTAAAGGGAAGACCAGTAGGACAGGCAGACTCGATCGGGATGCTGCAGATACGAAATGAATGTGATGTGCTCATGTTACTCTATGATGTGCTTTTGTTCTCTGGAAAACAAGCGAACATTTAGTATCCGGAATGTCTTGCCTCATGGGTTCTAAATATCTAAATGTCTGATGATTCGACGTGCTCATTGTGAACTCATCTCGTATTTAGATATGAGGCAATACGATGGCAACATAAATAAAATGAAACATGTCCACTCTTGGTATTCTTCTTCGGAATACCAGTGAAAGCCAGCAGAGAAGAAATCAGAAACTTACAAACAATACATACAACAAATTAAGATCGGCTTCTTGATGCTAGACAGGAGCACGCCATTTGGTTCCTCGCTGAATTCATGATTTCAAAGCTGCGGAATTGAGAAATCGTGTCAACCCCGTTGTTGATGGGGTTCGAACCACGGCCAGAAACAGGCCGTACCCAAGAAAGTTGTAACATTCTCTGTGTGCTTCGAGGAATGTCACGAAAAGTGTTTCCTGCACATGTACACCATCTCGAATGAGTGCTCGATGAGAACACCGATAAAACACCAACATATATTCTTCAGCATGCCCCACAGTCCCTTTCCTTATGTGGCTTTTTCTTTCCTCCAACCATGTCGGTAGGCCATTGATAGGCAGGATATTAGGTCCAAAGATAGCCCGAAGGAAACTGAAACATTTTGTGGAACGATATATTTAACCTTACAATGGATAATATGGATTCAAAGTAGCATACCAGTTTTTTCGGGACAAAATAGTCTCCATTGATCATCTTTGTTACCAGCAATGCGTGCTGGCATTGCTTCGAGGCAACAAGTTCAAGCCGCAGCTCATTCAAACAGGAGTTAGAAGAAAAGGCAGTGCTTCACGTTTTCCATTATGGCTACCAATAAATAAAATTTTTAAATAGTATTCAAACTATGGATGATATGGTTAAATGGAGGTGATGGACACTTGAAAGTAAATTGTATTTGGTGCCAAGAATAGCCAACTCGAGTGTCCCAAGGGGGTCTTCAGGCTCAGGGAATACCCATAACGATCCCCATGCCGTGTTCAATGTTTTTTGTGTTTCAATTCTGGATTACCATGTCTCGGTGAGTGCCTCGTCATACTAAGTCACGATTTTTGTCTTCGTGAACAAAATTATGGCAAATAATTAAAATTCAAGTCAAATTTTGAGGAACCATGACCGCTTCTGAGTTACTGCTATTTAGTTTTACCATCTATTCAACCTACAACGTTAGATGCCAACGAGGAGTGAACCTCGTCTAGTAATTGGCCCTTAAGTTCGATATGATGAGTAGTAAGCACCCTGGCTTGCAATCCTTCTACTAATGGCTGTGGCTCCCATACAAGTTTTTCTGGCAGCGAGCCTGGAAAGGTGTAACCGTGTCTCCCATTTTCGCTTCGACGAGGTTCAAGAAAAAACAGACGTGCCAGTGTTCTGTTCGATGAGAGATGGGAAGGAATACGACTCTAACAATATGTTTCTCGTTCAAGTTCCACTTGTAGGGTGCAGAGAGATATGCAGCCCCTGAGTGTTGAGACTCGATCCCGCTTTTCATGGAATCGAGTAGTTTCTAACGTGGGTTTCTAACGTGAGCACAGCCATTTGCATGACCAGCCAATGCAGCGGCGGGGTGATGAGTCACTTGATGATCGACAAGTTAATCCACCATGGCCATCTCAGGATGACCGGGGATTTGAGACTGTCCTTCCCGAAGGAAATATCATGCCATGACATTTACCCCCAAATGTCATGTCCTTTAATGTCAATATCGGTCTGACTTTAACTTGCTAAGAAGATTCTCAAGGCCAATAACCCGTTTACACCATGGTGGAAGCATCGAACTGTTCCACCACCCATTCTTCTAGCTAAGATCCTGGGTAAGCTCCCCATGCCCCTCCTGACTTCACTTCCAGCATATGTGAATACAGACGACAGTCTTATTTAGTTCCTCCTTTTCTTTTGATCCATACTCTCAGTCCTATTGTTCTCTTCCCCTGGATGTTCCTTAAGCTTGATTTCATGGACAATGATGACATTCGAACTTCCGGATTTTTCTTGGATAGGAGTTCGTTCTTTGATTCTCCCACTAGCTCCTAGTCGGATAGGCTGATCGGTGCTCAAATTGAAAGAGTTCTCCTTCGATGGAACTAGCTTCCGATAGATGTTGCTTTGGGAAGTGCAATTGGCCATAGTGTTTGTTGGGCTCCATGAACTCCAGCTTCTCAGCTCCTTTTATTTTTGGCAGAAAACCAAATCTGTTCTCCTATATATCTACGATTATCCTTAGAGTAGCTACTTGTTCCCAACAACACAGCATGGCTTTTGTCGAGGTTGCATCGTCAATGTCACCTACGCTTAAAGTTCTTACTCTCATTTCCGATCTCTGACCTCCAAAGTCAGATGATTTAGAATCTCCAAGTAGGGACCGACCTATCTTTGTTCCTACTATGGGCATCACAGTTTCTACAGCCTTCTTATTCATGGACTTTGGATAAACCACTTCGCACCTCAGTCACTTCCTCGGCTCAACCGTTTCTCTCTTCCATTCATGTGCCCTTTGTTGCCTTCTTCCATTCCTCCATCACCAGTGGCACGACAATCATCGTATCGGATTTCCGAGCCTTCAGTCTAATCCCACGGCAACCAAGATTTTCAAAGAAGCCCCCCGCCCCCCGCCCCCGCTCCTTGCTCTCTGCAAAATCGGCCATGTTTGCCTCCACCTTCGATTCGATTTCTTTGGCTGTGAGCACTTTTCCTGCCGTGGGGGGTAAATGCTTTTATCTCCAATCTCACCAGAATCCTCAAAGGGAACTTCGAAGTCTGTCAACATTTAATCAGCTGCACTACTTTTACCTCATAACCTATACCTCACAAGCCTCACAAATTTTATGCGCTGGGGAAACAGCGTCGCATTTCTGAACGCTTCTGCGATCACATCAACAAAGGTCGGTCGAAATCTTGAAAGAGCCTCTTCTTTGTCACTTCAACCTTCCCTCATGTTCTCCTAAAAATTTCAATATTTTTGTCCTGCACTGTGAAATTGTCACTTGCATAATTTCCATATATTTATTTTACGAGCTTTAATCCTCCTTTCTTTTCCTATTTGCATAAATTATAAATACTTTTTTTTTGTCAGGTATTCCCTATATATACGAAGGGTTTCCAGAAAGTAACGAGACTCGTTTTCCTCCAGGAGCAGCTGAAAGCTCGCAGGTTCCGTTCATAAACTCCTGTTAACGTCTGGCTCACCCAGACCCATTAACATATGCACCGGTCCCATCGGCCCCGTTGCGTCTAGTGCACATGTGAGATTATAGCCTTTGATATGCACCTTGTGGTACTCATTATGGTGTACTTGAGATCAAAATCCCCCCAAGAAACGGCCTCCCAAGACCCAGACTTCACTTGGAAGATAAGCGAGAAGTCAAATGAAGCTAATTCCGATAGATAGGACAGATGTGACTTGGCGATGAGGAAGTTTTATCCACCAATTACAGCATACATTTACTCGGTGCTGCAGCTGTTGAGAAGTGAACAGATGGGGCAGGCGGCGGGCACTCATTCGCTTCTGACGCATGTATTAAATTACGATACTGTCGTTCTTCCGACAGAAATTCCGAGCGTTGCAGCAATGCCTGGACGAGGTCGACAACGTTTACGATCATGATTCTACCTCCCCATGTGCGTCTTTCAGTGCCCCAGGAAATTCAATCGGCGATTGGTTAAACCTGGGAGTAACACATGGGCTCGAGTTTCATGTATGAGACAGGTATGCTGGAGTAACGCTGATTTTCGGCAACTCTGCAAAAAAGTGTTAGATTGAATAAACTATTTTCCCTGGTAGTAAAAGATTTGGCTAAGTCGTGGTATGAGTGACAGTTAAGGGTATACGTAAGGAAACTTGCATTGAGTTACATTCTGAACGCACTTAATATATTCCTATTAATTCTAATATGAATAATAATACATCTAATTATAATTCATTATAATAAACCAGTAACTAGTTGACGGGAAGAGAGTAACGAGTAATGATAAATGGGAAGCGTCGACGCAGGTCGGTGTCTCAAGCGGTGTCCCTCAGGGCTCGGTCCTGGGACCGCTTCTGTTTTTGGTCTACATTAACGGTTTGGATCTATACTAGTGGCCAAAATTGTGGAAACACTTGAGAAAAGGCAACTAATACGCATAAGAAAAATATAGTTATCATTATTTGGATTCCATTACAAAATCATTTCGATTGCAGTCACTGACAATGAAGTGGTAGTACTTCATAAGTGACATATTTTCATGGTAATCAAAATGTATGAATTGGGCCTACAATGCAGAGTATATAAAATACAAACATTAGTGTGGTATGAGTAAAGAAAGCTATATAAATTGTTATATCACATATTCTTATACAATTTTGCATTTTTAGTTCTCCACGTCGGTCGAAATAACGGTAGGTCTCTCGACGCGTTTGGGGAGGATAAACTGGGGGAGGCAAGCGGAGAGAAAGATTTAAGAGCTTCTATCGACGATGACCTCGTTTTCTTCGCACGCGCAAGCGACGGTGGCCAAATGTAACTGGATTCTAGGATTCATTCGTCGTTCGGTTGCAAGTAGGAACTCGCGCATTATTCTTCTGTTGTATGCGGCGCTGGTAAGACCCCAGTTGGAATATTGCATCTAGTTTTGGAGGCCTACAAATAAGGGTGAATTGATGGCGCTCGAGGGAGTACAGGGGAGGGCCACAAGACTGATAAAGGAGGTTAAGGGACTTCCGTATGAGAAGCGTTTAGAAGTGCTGTGACTGTACTCGCTCGAGAGAAGGTTAAGGAGGGGCGATCTCATCCAGACATTCAAGATAATTAAAGGAGTAGACAATGTAGAGCGTGGTAGGTTCTTCCAGTTCGATGGCAGCAAGAGAACGAGAGAAAATCAACTCAAGTTGCGTAAACCACAGGTGCGGCTCAGGTCGAGACAGGAATTCTTTACTTGCAGAGTGATGAACGCGTGGAATGCGTTAGTGGCTGCTCCTTCCGTGAATATTTTAAAGAAGAAACTAGATGCTTTTATGGACAAGCAAAAAGGGGGGTAAAGTTGATGTAAGGGACTAGGCAGTAAGAAACTAGGATATGTTAAAAATAAAATAAAATCACAAAAATACCAAAAAAATATTTAGCTTTAAGAGGAGTAGGCCTACCCTAAAACTAAGGAACGCTCGACCTCGCCACGTGGTATCCAAATGGGTGTTATCGCTTCTTGATACCACTAAACTACCTTGATACCTTGAATTCAATCAAGGTTTTTCGATTCTTGTACTGCATGTTCCGATGAAGGCTCATTCGGGCATTTAACCAGGATTAATTTTTATTCTTTTTTCTTTTCCGCCTTACGTGACCTTCATATAGTACCTCCATTTTCTTGAATTCCAGAATGTCTCGGAAAAAAGATAATCAAATGGATGATCATTAACCAACATGATGACGTGATGCGTGTCTAACGATATTAGTTAATGTAAATGCAAACGCACCATGGCTATCTAATGATCTTAAGCAAACGATCATTAAAATGTCATGGAGTGTTCAGGGCCCAAGAATGTCTGCAGAGGTTAAAGACGAAAAAATAATATTGACTTTTTGATTATATTTCCTTGAGGGCAAAAATCAAGTCAGAGGCACTCAGCAGCTGTCGCTTGCTTTTCTTTTTTTGGGTGTCAAATCTAAAGAAAGCGTGAATGTGGATCGTCAAAAACTCTCCCTCCCTAAGTATATACTGAGGCTGGAGATGTATGGAGAAAGAGTTGGGAATGCATTATGACGTCATCTTCTAATAAGCTGATAAAGCATTTCTAGGATGGGTCTACTAAGGCATGCAAATATGTACGCCCATAACCTCCTACATTAGCTTCAGCTGTACTCCCTCGTAGGAAAAAAAGGCATGAGCAAGAAAAAGAAGCTGAGTGTATTCCACATTTTTTCTCGGGAGCGTAGACCTACAGGGTGGCCAAAAAGTCCATCGTCGATCCTGCTGCTGGTGCCACTGAGATTTATCTAAGAGGAAGATCATCCTCGAAGCGCGATGTGATCCGTCGTCATGTGGGTTTGGACGTTCTCTGAAGCATCCTCGTTATCGTTGCAAATTATCATTGCTCTCAGGTCGTCCATAGTTTTCATGCGGCGTTTGGCCATCGTTAAAGGCTGGGAACAGCTGCCATACTGGAATGGTTTATCTTCCGATCGTGCACTCAAACTGCAATTAAATCTCTGCTCGATTGTCCGATCGTGAATGAACTGATATCTGCTATGGTTAAAACTGCCTCTACCTGAAGAGTGAAAAGCAATACGTGATGAGAAGGAAAGAACGATACGTTATTCGGACGCACGATGGACTTCATGGCCACCTTGAAGAGGAGATAGTGAATAATTTTTTCCTTCCTTTAATCGATCTCGCTCCCAAAAAGTTTCTCGTTTAAATGAACAGGGTGTTTGCTGATCATATTTATTGCAGGTTGCTAGGATATTCGTGGGTTAGTTACCAGGACAGCATATGATAGAGGCAGTTGGCCTCCTGCATTCGAAAATCAATCAATTCATACAAGAGGGATTCTTCCCTTCGTCTAACCGCGTGTTTTCCACTGTGGGCCATGTCACATAGATGACGATGTTGGATCTCTGAGCTGGGCTCCTGGTTCCTGATATCAACCCTCGATCGTGAGTATTGTAATTCAGCAGGGTGCCTTCATTTTAAAGGGAAACCGGTAAAGTAGCATTCCAGATGATGTGGTATGAGAGGTGACGGGTTTGGGATAGGTCTAGAAAAGAGCAGCTTGCAGACTAGAAGGCCTTGAATTGCCCGGGGAAGAATGTTTTTTCCAAAGAGACAACCCAAAAAAAGAGCCGCCTGTAGATTCGAACACTTGTGGCCTGCACGATCTTCGGATCTTTTCGCTCTGGGACCAATAGGTAAATGCGAAGGTCATGTTAGAAGTCATGGCTATTGATATTAATTTTGCCAATGACTTCGTGTGCGAATACTTACCTATGTATTGCATTCAAAGTAGCCTTTCATGTTGGAAACCGCATTATACCATCAGGACCGTTGATCCTTTCATGCCACCACCGTTGCCACGCTGAGGTCGTCGAGCGGTCTGAATCGATGGCCATGGGGGAAGTTCTTTCAGCTTGAAATCAGGTCAATACCATTAGGGCTTTGATCTGGTAAGGGGCATGGTCAATAACCTTCCAGCCCCATCCTACAAGAAGCGTGCTCAGCCTAAGTCAGAATTGGCAGGTCACGTTTTCATGGAGAATAGTTGTGCAGCAGGAGTTTGGCACGATGCCGTCGGATGGCTGGTCACAGTTTCTGCGACAGCAAGTCACGTTTCTTTGCTGCTTTGACAGGGAGTTGCATCAGGAATTACTGTTCCAGAAACTGCATCCTGCCATCCGACGGCATCCTGCCAAACTCCTGCTGCACAAATTCTCTATATGAAAACCCAACCTGTCATATCCCACTTAAACAGAGCACGCTTCTTGCAGGATGGGACTGGGAGATCATTAAACATTTCCCATACCCACCTGATCTGAGCCCTAATGAGTTTGACCTGATTTGAAGCTGAAAGAACCCCTCCCATGGCCATCGATTCTGAGGGCAATCTATTACCTCGGCACGTCAGCAAACATCATTGGAGTCCTGATGGTATCATGCGGTTGCCACACTGAGAACTCTGTCGTGGAACTGCTTGGGCGTTACTTTAAAGATTGCATTTCGGTATCAATGAAGTGTTATTGGTGAAATAAAAATTGGTTGCCACGACTTCCGACACGACTTGCGTATATTGCACTGCATATAGGGTGTCCGAATGAAAAGCTGAACCTCTTTGGCATGGCTATTCTTGCCCTCTTGTAGTATTTCATTTGAAACTTTCAACAACTGAGACTGCAGGAGTGACCAATTCATCGATACAATTATCATTGAAGTTCTCAAACGATAAGACGTTTTGAAATCACCTTTTCTCTTGGAAGGACTCAAAGGGCAAATGATTGCTTGAGCTTGCACAGCTGCTTGCATTCTTATGATGGGAGTTCTCCAGGATGCTCTACAAATATAAGGAGGCATCTGTAGCATCTCGTATCTGGCCATTGCCTTCTGTGCATATGAATATACGAGAGTTCGCGAATTCTTTCCTTCATGGGAAAATCTCCATGAATGAGTCCTTGTTGCTCGTGCCTTCGTCTCCGTACATGCTGGACTTGTGCAAAGCTGTTTGTCTGAATGTTTCACAATAAAATCTCAGCCCTCTCCAGCGCAAGTTGTTCTACCCGTTCTTGTCAAAAATTAGTTTCTTCATCAATTTTTGAAGGACTTGAGCGAGGTGGTTGCCTCATACTGCTCATTCACAAAAGGGTCTCTCTCTGGATTGTTGCCCTAGGTTTCAAGAGTAAACTGAATGCATGATCAGTGGAACGATAGTGGAACGCTGGAATGTCACATTTCTGCAATGTTGATGCAATCAGATTTCGGAAAGCTTCCATAGGATGACAGAAATTGCATGCCAAAAAGTTTTAGTTTTTAAGGACACATTGCGCAAAAGTCGCGATTGCTCAAGTCATGGCTAACGTGAAGGCAGAAATCATAATGGACTGATAAAGTGACCCGTGACAACTCACGACCATGAACAATATTCGAGAAAGATTATACATTTTTGTTGGACAAAGATGATGCAGATCAACAGAGCCATGTGGTTGCTTCTAGAACAATGTCAAGATGTGCGTATATCTCAAACTGCCTCCTCACCTTAACTAATCTCATATCGTAGCAGTTGGTCATTGTTTGAAATATTCCTGCTCGTCATGTAAATACTTAAATGCAATTGTGTGCGCCTTCCCCGGGATAACTTTCTTGCGGGATACGAAAGATGCAAGGGGGGAGGGAATAAAAGAGGACTAAGCCTCAAGATAGTGCGTTGCGGTTGGTCCCCAGTGGCTGGAGCGCGAAGGAGGGACCTCCCTCTGTCTTCATCCACTCCCCCGTATTCTTTTATGAGATTTTTCACATTTCAAAGAATATTTCATTATTTTTTTTATTTTTGGAAGAATTTTTCCCGAAAATGACGTCCAGCTCACTATAATAGCCTACTCGAAGAAACTGAAATAGGGATCTTCATCGACGGGTGGTCTGGGGATAAAAGAAAATGACATAGGTTGCTAGCTGAAATGGTAACAGAAGCGACTTTAATAACGACAATAAATGATGAGTTGGCAAGATTTTTATGCAAGAAAATGTGAAAATATGCCTCCCAGGCTTGACTAGCAATCTCTAAAATATGCATGAGTATATGCAATAAAGAAATATGTTACGCCTAGTAACGGAAGTACGCCAATTTTCCATTATATCTTTTCGTCAAAGCATTTTTGCATGATTTTGCGCTGCGTAGTGGCCGTATTGAAATTACCATAGCTGGAGAGCCGTTGGTGGATCAGCCAACTTTTGCTGCTAGCAGCGCAAGGGCGGGTTCTTTCAATTCAGGAAAGGCTTGCGCCTTTCGCAAAACACCGATAATCCTATTAAATAAGCGCTGAACCAAGAGTAGCATTGTCAGATGAAAAATTCGACACCCCTGAATTGCAGATACACTCGAATGTGCTTTCCATCATAAGAAATGACCACATAATTCATGTTCTAAAAGTCATGCAACAATTAATTACCGAATTTCAAATATCAATATCTCGATTAATATTTTCCGTATCTTTTCCGCCCTTGCAGAGGAAGAAAAAGATTTTTATGCATGAGCATCAGGATATGCACAAATGTGCAAAATTGTATTAAGTATGTGACCTCAGAGAGCCACATTACATCAATTGGAGCACTTTTAAATCATAAAAAATTAAAGAACAATAAACAAAGCGTAAAATATATAGACTAATGAGTAAACGACTGATGATTGATGCGCTGAAAAATAACGGTCAAGCAGCCCACTGTTAAAACAGTTAAAATTGATTCGACTATGCTGCCGACAGCTAAAAAGTTGGAGGAAGTTGTACAGTTTGAATGCTGCTCGACGGGTGGCAGCTGGATAAGTCACGTCATATTCCACATTTCCATAATAGTACGAATAAAGTTGTAGAACATTGGTGTTCAGTTAAAAAGTGTTCACTGCTCAGCTTTGTTCATGATTTTCCATAGTAAGAGATGGTAACGATTGCGCGCACATTTTGCTCGTTAGCTCACATTTCCGGAGGATTAGGGGTGGGGGGGGGGGGGGGGACAAAGAAAGAGTACTTAAAAGGGGCTGGGAGTATCGACGGCAACTACACTGCGCGTCGATTGAAGTGGATATTTAGTACTTTCGGTTCTTGTATTTGAAGAAGTCTGCTGCTACCTGCTTATTTTTCCTGACATTTTTCTTGAGTATTTGCCAATTTTCTGTAGAATTGTAACAAATAAGTGGAAATGAAATGCCTGTCATTTATTTCGCAAAAAATATGCCAAGTTTCTTTTAAAAGAGAAAATATGAAATATCCACTTCAATTGACGCGCAGTGCATTAGGAGGCAAAGTCATAAGTGTGATGTAGAATGTCCAACGCTGGCTTTAGTGTTACGTTAAAACATCCGACCTGACTTTCAGCTAGCACCGAAAAAGTTTTACAATGATCCTAATGGTACGCTCCGTGATGTTACTTATCGCAATATTGGCTGGCAGCCAGAATCTGCTGACCTCCTTGCTACCCAGGAGAGAAAGAGCGAGAGAGAGAGAGAGAGAGACACAGAAAGAATGTGTAGATGTGTTCCTTCTTCTGTTGTCTGACGATAAAAGACATTTGCCTAGATCGAGGTCGAAAATGGTACGCGGACTCGTGTAGGGGAGCGACACCGATCGCGAACAAGGGAAGAGCGAACGACAGGCCATGAGATGCGAGCTGACATCACGTTTCCTTAGTGTCACACTCCATCTCTTGCACTAGCCTAGAAGAAGGCATGAACTGTGAATTAGTGCGAGTGCTGAGTGTGACATGAGAGAAACATGGTGTCAGGTCGCATCTCATGACCCGTCATTCGCTATCTGGCACGTATGCGCGATCCGGTGCCGATCCGCTAGGCAAAACATAGTCTCCCCTGGGACTGTTCATCCCTCGTCGTGGTGCAGCTCATACCGAAGACAGACTTTTTTTTCAATCGCGAATTTTCAATTTGCACATGCATTGGCATTGGCCTTGGGTACATGACCGAAAGGGAATGGACGTCGGACAAAGATCTCCCGCTTCCTCCCGTGGCCTTTCACACACTACCTCCCCCCAGGGTACGCGCCCTCCATTTTCCCTCCATCGCTCTGACATCATTTTTAAGTTGGCCTCCCTTCGTGATTGAATAAGTATTCATCTGCTCCAGCAATTAATTGTGAGGGTCGAGGTTGCAGACTGCGAGCGTATTGTATTCCATGAGGTGATGAAATGCAGCTCCCCTTTAAGTGAGAGTTGGCACACTATGGGACTGAGCTTTCCAGCCTTTCTTATAGAGATTACGACAAGCCGGGTTCTGTTGATTTTTCGGTTTTATTTAACAACACCCCGACAACTTTTTTTGTCCATAGAAAAGTACATCTGTTAACAATTATGTAAGCAAATCAAGCATAATCTGTAACAATAATACACCACATACCGTTACGGACAAGGTTTTATAGTTACGTTACAGTCGCAACCTGATCTGCTTGAATCGTTACAATCACTGTTCTGCCACTCGGAACTTATAGGATTACATTATTTTAATTCGTTACGGTTTTGGTTTGGTTTTTTGTTTTCGTAATGGTTTCGTTTCCATTACTTTCGTGAAGTTCGGGTATGCAGGGACTTGGTACCTGGATTGCCGCGCTAATTTACAATAAAGCAGGTGCCGGACGATACGAAAGAGGACCCATGTCAGATTTAACACTGGCATGAAATCGAACGAGTTATATCCTCTTGCAGACGCCCATTTTCATTCTTTTTCGTGGAAATTCGGTTTCCAGTGTCTTTTCAATGAAGAGGGCTTTCCAGACCACAACCTGCTTCTGGTATGCTTCTGAAAGTCATATACTGATACCGTATCCAAGTACTCCAAGTGATATAGTACCCCAAGTACTATAAAGTGAATTGCAAGTACCCCAAGTACTATAAAGTGAATTGCAAGTACCCCAAGTACTATCAAGTGAATTGCAAGTACCCCAAGTACTATCAAGCGAATTGAAGAAGGATTGCAGCCTTCATCCTTTCCAGACCTGCAGGCTCTATATTTGGCTCTCAGATTTAGAATGTGCTAAAATGCAAGTTGCATAAGCCGCATTTAAAGTGGATAAGATGGCAGTTCGACGGCACTGATCCGTGCTCAGATTCGCATTGCGCATTGGCTGTCTCTCTCTGAATGCTTCTATCAATGAACCAACCAAGAAGGGATGGATATGCTTTAACTCACCTCCCTGTTTGTGGCCGTAGAAGTAGCACGGGAATGGGAAACATGGAACGGATGAATGAATGAAGAATACAGTAAACAAGAGAAGGGAAGGAAGAGAAAGGAAGAGACGAGAGAGCGAAAAGAAAGAGAGGAAAAAAAGGGGGAAAGGAGAAGGATGGGGCAGGACTAAGCGGATCCGCCAAGCCAATCAGGAAGCGGGGGAAGTACTTAACGAGGTACTCACACCTTACAGACTGAGGAAATTATACAGGACGTGGTCATGGATATGGAAGAATGATAGGGAACCCTGTCCCACGACAGACTGATTCCTCCCCTCCTAGATCCATCACTTCTTGTAATCCAAACGCAATTTAGTATCATTTCCGAAGACCTCTTATATGAAGTTGTCGTTTCGGACGTGACTGACGCTTTTCAGGACCAGCCCATTTAGAATCCTGTGGGATTATTGGCGCGTATCGTTTTGTCCCGTTCTCAGATTACGGTATGATTTCTCAAGAGAACTCTTTTTAGTCAGAAAGGTGATACGAAGAGTTTTGATCTCTATATTTACATTTTTTTAAATTGGATTTGTGCTTATTTTTATATTTGCGCAGGAAATTTCATATGATTTATGAGATTAGCAATAAATGGACATCGAAGCAAATTAAAAGAAACTGTCTAGTCAAAAATAAAAAATACGTTCCTTGCAGAGTTACAGACGTAAAAATGCAATGGAAAGTTTACCCATGAAAAATACCAGAGCTTCTCAGCAAAGGCGACACATACTGCAGAACGGAATGCAGTACACCCAGAAATTGCTGACTCATGGGGACTGGTTTAAAAGGAGACCATACATCTAGCTCCCGCATTTGCTATCCGTGGAAAGACTGAAAAGAGACAGTGGGCGAGCGAGAGGGAGAGAAATGGAATGCAGACGATGCGAGGACCTTTGGCCTTTTCCTCCTCGTCTGTCTCGGTGGAGTGAATCATCGGGGCCAGCAACGCCTTGGCCTACGCTGGGGACGGTACCGTACAGTAGCCCTGTTTGGCGCTAGGTGGACCACTTGAACGCGGTGAAGAGGCGGCTCAGTGCATGCGTTCCTGTGTCAACGATCGAACCCGATGAACCTTGAAATTCCCCCGTCCCTTCGTCGAGTGGGGCTTCGGGCTTCGTGATCCCATATCGGCTTCCCTAGGATTATGGAAATAGGATTGGTTTTTTTTTTCAAATAAGGTGCGGGACAGTTGGTGCGTTGGCATCCGAAGTTCAGACCCGTTTCTGAGGTCGGAGGAACGAGAAATAGATCATAAATGCCACGCAAATTGTCGGAAAACTGCATCGAGAGCCTTCGACCCCGTCTGTGTGGGTGGGAAACAAATCCGAGAAGGTAAACCTGTCTGGAAATCGTCTAGGGAGCATCTGGTTCTCATCCATCCCATTCATTCTCCAGGGGGTTCTAGTTTTTTTTTTGCCTCCCTTTTTTCTTTCCGATCCCCCCTCTCTCTTCTCGTCGTCAGTGTCCTTCGTTATACAGAGTACGTTGACTCCTCAGATCGACAAGGGAGGTCTAACCTCTTTATCTCTCTCTCTTTTCCTGGGTTCTCTCGCCTCTCCGCGGAATCGAATTTATAAGCCTCTCTCTCTTTTCGCCCTCGCATCTGCGTTATCTCGATCAACCCACAATCCACCCACAATGAAATCGATAGCCGGATGGAAGGGAATCGAGACGGTGAAGTGGGGCTCCCACGCGCCGAACGGACGTCACAGTACGGGAATAGAGAAGTACTTGCAAGTGCTTATCGGGGCGGGTGTTTATGCGTTCAGGGTGGTTGATATTGTTGTTGATACATGTTCTTTGCATACCATACAGCGTAATTCGGCAACGTTTCCAATAGTAGCTACCTTTGCCCACGCTTTATTTTTTAACTTTGTCACCACACCATGCTTCTTTTGGTGCATATTCTATCATTTTTCCTAAGCTATTGAAGAAAATGAATAAAAATCAAAGGTCGCTGAGGACGAACATCCCATAATGTTGACCTGGAAGTATGTGTCAGTGGTAAAGTCCATATTTCAGTAATGCGGCGGCCATCGATCATTCTGCGTTTCCTCATTCCTGGAGTCTCCGGCAAGTCATGCGAATCGGTGCGTGATTAAATGATTCCTACCGTCATTAATAATTATAAAAGTAAACAAGAAAGGGGAAAAGGATGGCGTGTGTTGTAGGACCTCCCAGGTACTCCAGATTAGTAATTATATTTCATGAGCTGCGATAATTGCGCGCTAATTGGAAGTGAGGACGAGTGGCGCTGTTCCCACAGTTAATCGTGGGAAATTAAACAGCTAATTGTGTAACGACCTTTTAATGAGCCCCTGGTAAAAGATTGATCGCCGGAGGTCCCGAGACGTGACAGCCTTGGCAAGAACCATCTGTTGCATGTGCATGTCCAGGTACTCCTCTTGGTACTCTTGTACGTCCTTGAACCACTGTGTCATCCAATGGCCTTTTATCGCCCCCCTTTCTTTCTTCAAATCCTTTCTTGTGCTCTATCTGCGTGCTCATGCGTGACGCCCATCCGTCCCTTCATCATGCACGAAGAATTTCGGTTTTCTCTTCGCTGTCAACCAAAGTGCGAGCTTGTCGGTATCGAGGCGAAGAGGAAAAGCGCAAGGAAAAGAAGGGATGGGGTGGGATGACAGAGGTTGATTCTTTTCGTCTCTGAATAGAGGAAGAGAGAGATCTAATTTTAGTGAGGAAAGGGAGGCTGTTCACCTTCCCTATCTCCTCCTCCTCCTCCCTCTTCATTCCAGTCATAGTTTTCTTACTCCCCATGTGACAGAGCAGGGAAAATCCGGACAGAATTTCCCCTTTCCTTGACGTCAAACCATCATGGAAGAACAACGCGCCTCACACACGCATTCCCTCGAACACGCGTCTATCACTCACTTCCTCTTTCAAAAAAAATAAAAGATCGAGACTTAGAGGTGTGGATTATATGGGCTGTCTAGGGTGTCGTGTAGGAGAGAATGAGAGTGAAGGCGAGGGAAAGATGTTGCCAAAGGTCTCTGACCTCTGGCATCTCGCCCAAAGAGCTAATGAAAAAATTCTCACTTTCCACAAGGCCTGTCAGCTATCACACTCGGCTTTGGTTCCCTTCGAACTATTCTCTTTGCTTGGTGAGAGAAGAATTTACGGGTGGAGTCAGCTCCGCATTTAGATAGCTCGAGATGAAAGGCTTCCAAAAGAGAGAAGAGAATCTGGGCGGCATCCGAGCGCAGTTTGAAACGGGTATGTAGATAAGATATAGAAGACAGAGAACCAATGAGACACCTCTATCTTACAGTGTAACTTGTTTGTTTCCATGAGGATATGATGAAGCCACAATAAAATGACGATTCGACACGGCAGCCTCCTAGGATTTTTTCACGCTCGGTCCGTTGGTTGAGTTTGACTCAGAGCCACAGCATTTCACATTTTAGCCCGATGCAACCAACAGTTCGAAAGTTATAGTATTTCAAAATTTCATGAAAGTGCCCATTTCCCTTGATTTAGTAAAAGTCGCTAAGTTTTCATTTCTTTATGGTCCCATTTCGACGAAACTAAGACCATTGCAATCATAAAGCAAAGGCAAACTTCTGAATCTCATGCAAAAAACTCCATCTCTATTCTTCTGGAATTCATCAAAGTTTGATCTCTTTGATCTTGACGATAACATGGAGTAAAAGCAAATGAGCATAATTTAGTCTGAATAATTATGAAGAGTTCCAGAGATGCAATATTTGTGATCCCCTCCCCCCCCCAACATTTCACAAAATTCATTTCGTGGCACTAACTTCACCAGTACCGGTATGAATTTGAAGGGTTCTTTCACTTTAGCATATGACTCGAATATTTGTAGAATGTAGAGCAAGCCAATCATGTCAAGTCGATATCCACCGAGTTGATAGATGTCACTTCCGGCTCGTTGTCTCCAGAATGCTCAGTTTTATTCTTCTTAGATGATTTACGATGGAGGTACAGATGGTCTCCTTCTGGCCCACGAGCTTGAACGTTTACAATAGATTGCAGCCGGTTAAATGGCACGGGAAAGCAAGGAAGGCGGAGGATCTCTTTGCCTCCCCCATTGCCGTTGGTTTTGGCAGGAGTAAGGGGATTTAGAACAATGTGTCCTTCTGGTGCGTGGGGGGTTTACCCTCACGACTCATCTGTTCATTGGATCCCCCTCTCATAGTCAAACTGCGCACGTTAGGTCCCTAAAAAATTTCACATGGGATAAAATTGCCTTGAAGTTCCATCACAGACTAGTGTGTTTCAGGATATATAGTATCGGATTGAGCGCTTTCAATCACAACTCTCAAAGCAAAACAAAATGAGATTTACGGTACTATCAAATCAAGAAAACGCATTTTCTGCCTTTGACTGAGAGCACCCGCTTCTGCATAAGGCGAAACATTAGAGAGCATAGCAAGTTATAGAATAAATTTTTACTTATTAATTAAAATTTGGGGAGTGGCTCATTGGACCTTTGTGTTCCTGTTAACACAAAATTGAAAAATGTACAGTAGGTGCCGCTTATTGTGATACACAGGCGAGCCCCGAAGAATACCATGCCTACCTTAGGATAAACAAAGTAAGGAATAAAACTTGGAAACATATGGTAGTTGAAAATTTTACTTTCAGTTTAATGGTTCATTTGGTCAGATTAATTAATTTCAAAAAGTCTGCATGAACATAAAATAATATAATAATGAAAATTTTTGTCCTGTATGATATAAAATGCAAATATTCAAATCAGGATGCGTGGTTAACTTGCCTCATATCTGGGAATTTTGAATAAATTTATCGATTTTTTGTTGTTTAAAATCTTTAGCGATAATTTATTCCAGTCTAAATTCAAGTTGATAAAAAATAGTTTGCTGTCGCACTCAGTCCCATCAGGAAGTTCAAGGGTTCTCCTCACAGTCTTCAGTGCAACACTGGTTTCATTCAACCCAGTAACAGTCCGTTCTTCGACAATTTCATCGTCAGTATCATCATCTTTTGTTTTCATGTCCACAACAATGTCATCGATAGATCAACAGATAACAAGTCGCTGGTTCCGAATAGGGTTATTTTTACGACTTGGCTAGACAATTTGATATTAGCCGAAAAAAAATATTATGGTCAATATAGGATTTGGTTTGGTTTTCGTGTTTTGATAACAGTAAATGGCCGATTAGCAATAAACGGCGATAACAAAGTATCGAAAGACTCAGTGAACAACCAATCTGCACGCTGCTTCTTGCCAGGTGCATCACTTTGGCGCTCTCAAAAATAACGGCGTTGACGACTGGCAGCCTCACCGATTAAATTGGTTTTGATAAATTCCTTTTATCGCGTTCATCGTTCGATGAGTTTGAGGTTCCCCTTCTTGACTTAGGACCAATTTTCCCACAGCTTTGAGATTTTTCGCAGTTCGAGTTGTACGCGGCGCCGCTTCCACATTTTCTGCCTATCGATACAATATCAGCAAAAATTTTCCAATAGCTTATCAGGACCAGTGCGTGACCAATACGGGTATTACTTCATGAACCAGCGAGGGATGTACCCCTTCACCTCTTGAAAGCCTTTGATCAGGTGCTTCTCCTCTTCACTGAATCCCATGATGTTATTCGCAATTTTGAATACTGTGATTCATGACATGATGGTAAGGATGGAGTTAGGCCTTAAACCTACAGAAGATGATAAAATAAAAAAATGCGACCCGAACACAAGGTAACTGAAAATATGAGGTGATAAATATGAGAAACCAGTTTCTTCTCTGAGACTGCCTTCTGCCTGTGCTCAGTCGTGTTAGAGCGCACCGAAGGGATGCAACTGGTGAAGAGCAGTGATCATGTTGGCTGTTCATGGGAATTTTTAATATTTCAAATTTGAAAATTTATTGCATTTGAATCACTGTTTGTTTTGTTTGTTTTTTTTTTAGCTTTCTTAAAATTGGCAGAAATATTTATTTTTCATCCGAGATTTCGTGTACACATGAGGCACACATGAAAATAGGAGATATTAACAAATATATGAAGTGGTTCTCTTTTTTGAAATACAGAGTAGGCTTTCAAAGGACACCAATATATAAATAATGCACTGCGCAGTTATTCGTTAACTGACTCCAGTGGTAGATATTAGGAATCAGATCAGGATTCCCATAATTCCATTTCATGATGCAAATACTGTATATTTCAAGGGAAAAAGTTTGAATGACCTAACTGAGGGTGAAAGTGTGCCATGTATCATTATAGCTTGTACTTGAGACACAGAAGAATCTTCATAGACTAGATTCATGACATTAAAAAATGTGCCTGGGTGTTGAAGAAGATATTCCAGTGCAGCACCTAGATGTTTGCACTTGGTAAAATAGGAAATAATTTATACTTGCTACAAGACAATGTAGCACACAGAAACTAAGAAAACAACCATTATTCACTCCAATTTGATCTCCTTGTATATACACTGCAAGGGAGAAGAGAAATATTTTTCTCTTCCCATTTCAAGGGACAGCCCAAAATAACTTTTACATTTTCATTTCCATATTTGTTGAGACCAGCACCAAAAAGCAGAACATGCTCAAGATTTCACTTAAGCAAATGATACCTTGATCTGCAGCATATTTCCCAAAAGACTGCTGTGTGAGGCATCTGCAAAATTTTTCTCTTCTATTTCAAGTACTTAAAAAAATTTACTAGTAAATACTGCACATCAGCAATGAAAATGAAGATTTATTAATGAAAATTTATTTCATCACAGAGAATGACTGGACGGACTAGAGTTGAGAGGTGAGATCACTTTCAGCATACAACTAATACAGAGCAGAGTTGCACATCATGTAAACAAATCTTCCAGCACCCTACGCAAGCTGACCTTTCCATCAGTTGAGACTGCCATATTGTCCCCAAAGCTAATTTTGCCCTACCTGTAACTTAGCCAGCATGGAAACAAGTAATCAGGACAGCAAGAATAGAAGACAAATGATGATAATCTCTATTCCAAGGATATTTTTTGGCTGCATTTCCCCCAAATGATGAATGAACAGTCAATCCAATGGGCAACTCTGATACAGAGATCACTTTAAATACACAAACATCAATAAAGGCAGCAATGGCTCTTCACAACCCTATCCTTACTATGAACCATGAAATGAAATCCACTTCAATACATGTCATTCAGTTTAAGAAAGGTTCTTAAAGGCAAAGACAGAAATCACACACTTTCAAGCAAAACAGGGCATCACCAAGGTTGGAAAACCAAATCTCACAAGTTCTTTATCTCATCTTTTTTTTAATTCTCCTTCTTGAAATATGTTAATCATTTTTCATAACATTCCCTTGGTTGGACAAAAGTTACCCTCTGTGATGATACCCTAGGGCATGATAAAATTGAAATTAATAAACAGGTATCTGAATTTAGACTTATGACAACAAAGGATTATTGCAGCACTGACCAACAGTGCATGTGAAAGGGAATCTGGATTAATGAGGTATTCTGAAGGTATCTTTGCATGTTAAATACAATAAACTCTGGATAATCAGATTGATGGGAACGGGTGAATTTGTCTGGATTATAGAAAACCTGAATGAGTGACAACTCATTTTTCTTTTTTCCCAGCAAAGAAAACTGCACCCCCTGTGTACTGCAAAATGCCTTCTTTTATCCTGGTTTATTTTTTTCCCAATAAATAAGTGGGAGCCAGACTCACATCAGACTGATTAAAGAATAGGTGAGCAAAAGTCTTAATGATGAGAGCAATCTCCATCACCTGCTTACAAGAATGAGGGGGAGGGGATTGAAGGAGATTAGTTTTCCTTTTCCTGTCTCTTTGTAATTCTTGGGGTGATGAGAAGAATACAAGCAGACAAGGGACCAGAAAACTTTTTTCCCCCTTGTCTATTGCATTTCTCCTGCTATCAAGTCCAGATTAATTGAATGACCCAGGGAACTAGGGAATTAGCCCATATATATGGGAGCTATGGAATAACAGTGTCCAGATTAAATGGAGAATTTTGGCATAGGCTTCATGGAATTTCTGCCATGACCAAATCTTTCTTGTCTTGATGGGAGTGCTGCATTACTGACACTTGGATGAACTAGAGTTGACTGCACTTTCATCGACATTTAAGTTGGGAACTGTCATTAGCCTAAAACATTACCTTAGGCATGGCATTAGCTGCAGTAATGTGTTTTGTTCCCACTGAATAGAAGTTACATTAATCAATGAACTGCTTGGTTTTACAAACCAACTTGGTTGTCAGATCATATTATATCTAAACTAACTCAAGTTAAGTGATTCTGTTTGCATTCCCTGGCTAATGCAACTAAATAAGCTAGTGCAAGAAGTGCACAAGAAAACACATATGCATAGACAGGGCTTAACAATTAAATGAAGCTTCACTTCACATATAATGCAAAGGAAAAAATCTTGGAGAACTGCTTTTTAGCA
Source organism: Darwinula stevensoni (assembly GCA_905338385.1). Classification (NCBI taxonomy): domain Eukaryota; kingdom Metazoa; phylum Arthropoda; class Ostracoda; order Podocopida; family Darwinulidae; genus Darwinula; species Darwinula stevensoni. The sequence goes on from CAJPEV010000086.1 coordinate 152,691, forward strand.
TTCAGCCTGTGCACATTCCCCACTCATTGCAATACAATCAAAATCCAAAATATTACAGGTATAATGTAATTTCATATGAATCTGCTTGAAAGAGAGTTGATGAAAAGAAAGGTGCTTAGTAGAGTCCAACAGGTAGTTGAGATTGAGATGGGAGAGAGTGCATATCTCTCTGCATCTGAGATCGATCTCGAAGTCTTGCCTGTAGAAGAGTATGCTCTACGACACCAATCCGCACATCCATCCCTGTCACTTCCTGCCTCAGTCGTGTCAGTGCTTTCCGTATGTTCACCAGAGGAGCTGCAAGTCATGACAGAAATGACAGTCATCTACCATGAGAAACCAGGCAACTCCCCTGTAGGATTAGTTAAAGGGGCTTACATCCATCTGTCATGGCTGACCCACGTCTCTCCATTTCCTCTTTCAAAGTCTCAAGTCGAGTTGAGAGTTCTCTGAACTTTTCTTTCCTCTCCACAACACCTCCACTCACTTGACTATATTGTTGCCTGGCTTGAGCCAACTGGTCCTAAGAGTAGACACAGAAAATAGGTCATGGTTGAAATATGTTTTTTATAGCAGCCTTTCCAGTATAAAACTGAGGTATGACAAACCTGAAGGCTGCGAAATTCTGTGAGCTGATGCTCAAGCTGGTTATTGAGATATTTCTCCCTAGAACCAATTTTCTCTAAGGTTCGAGCAATGTCAGCATGCAGTTTGTCCAGTTGTCCCTGGGTTGATTTTAGAGACTCTTCTATCCCATCTCGATGAGTATGCATCTGCTCCACATGAGCTCTCCAATCCCTCATATCTTCAGGGATAGAATATTTTATTTGATAATTCCACAAAAAAAAAAGATCTTAGGAAAAAAACTCTGGTTTTCAATTGAATTGTGAATACCATTTCGCAGTGTGACTTTTAGTTGAGGGAGAACTCTTTCCACTTCCAGCCTCCATTCTTCTGCATTTGTATTTGATGTCAGTATCTCAGCTGGCTTCTTAATCTCTTCCATCCCCATCTGCGAGACCACAAGTATTCTCTTGTTAAACATATGCAAATAAGAGGAATTGGCATTGTGCTTTCATATCCCCATACCATAAATGCAGGCTTTGAAAGGCCTTTAAGCTCATCCAAATTGAGAATGGTTTCTTCCTCCTCTTCATCTGTATCCTCAACAAGCGTCTCTTCCTCCATCTTGTCCAAGGTGATCTCAGCTTCATCCTCTCTTTCCTCTTCATCATCTTCCTCTGCATTGGCTTCAGTCAAAATGGGCCTGCCAAACATTGAGATGAATACTGAGACTTATGTCTTCTGTATTGTATTTTTAATGCAAAGCACTCAGAATCCAGAATAATTCTAATATTTAGGCATACAGAAAATAAAACTCAATTGTCTTGTTGTCTGACAAGTGACTTTTCTGCACCTGTATCTATATTTTGGCCTACCAGAGAAATATGTGTCTATTAGTCCATTACAATGTCACAAGAAATTGAATTTCAAGTCTTGAGCATTTCATTAAGTCATACATTATATACCAATTAGAGGCATAAGCCTGAAGCCATCTAGGGAAGGATGGCTAAAGATAGTAATGGAGTAATGGAAAATCCATTATCAAGATTCAGCTTGAGAACTATTTCCATCCCAGACTCATGATTATGAGTCAGATTCTATTCTTAGTTAAAAACTTGATTTGAAGGTATATCTATGTTTTGTTCAGTATTTTTTGTCTCTGACAAATCCACATTGGTAATGAATGATCATCATTTAAAAATCAGATTCATATTCTTTTGTAATAATCATGGCAGTGATATGGGACAAATGGATGATAAAATTTTTTTAAGTATCTAGAGTGACAGGAACAAGGACAAAAGGAAACTAAGCCTGAGTCACATCATGATCTCATAAGTCATCATTATTTTCATACTCATGGGGGGTCATCCATCATGCATTCCACTCTTTCACTTTAAAAAATCAGTGCCAATGCTTTTGTGCACATACTCACATTCCATTCCTGCCATCATGACATCTGTTAATGGTTGCATGTCCCAGTGGCAGAATTCATTTTTTCTTATTCTGTTGAAAAACCAGCAAAAAAGCAATGAAAAAGTAACAATAATGAGAAATGAAGTCAACATAACTACTTTTCGATGACAGCAAGTCTTCTTGCCACATCATCAATGTTGAAGTTTGCTACCAAGTACAAAGCAACTCATTTCCTAATACAAGAAGTATATTTTACTTGGTTGGTACTCTAGTGATGATAAGCAGTACAGCACCACTGCTGGAAATCATGACATCCTGGCTATTAGAGCATGTATGAAGAGTCCATAGGTCATATGCACAGGCCTGAAATAGTGCATGGCTCACAGAATGATAATGCTTGGCTGGAAAGAATGCAAACAAATATCATGCAAAAGGTATTGTTGCAATAGTTGAGCTGAGTAAATGGTACTATGTCTTTCAATTATGATTTGAGCATTTTGAAGCAAAATTTTCACCCATAATGTGTGCATCTGTGGTAGTAAGCCTTCAACAGTATAGAGGCACTTGTTTGTTTCATTTTCCTTCCATCATGATTCTGTCACAGCAAACACAAGTTCAGTTCTTAATACCAATCCTGAACAAAAGAAATGGAACATTAGCTTTTCCAAAACCATGACACAATGATGAACATCAGGGTGTACATAGTTTTGTTGCCTAAATGTTTTTCAGTTGCTATAAGAATGAATTTTTTAGAATTAACTTTTCACTGGGATTCAAATTTCTATGTATTTCTGATATAGTAATTTTGTTCTAAAACTCAGGACTTTGAGCAAGATTTGATATTTAGGCCTGGGATTAGATTTGTGAGTAGCCAATCCCTGTAACATGGAAAGTATGATCCATAGACTCACTTTTGCCACTCAAAGTTCTGGGTTTCAAGGGCCTTGTCAGCCAGACGATCCAGAACATAGATGGCTTGCTCTCCATATCCTTGCTTCAGCTTGGATGGAGGGAAGTCTACATTCACTCCCTATTGCCATGAAATAATGAAACAACAAGGTATTACATTTCTAGAAGAAATGAACATACTTAGGCCAAGTCTGCCCAAAAGAGAGGCATTATTGGGGCAAATTGTGATTTTATAGATGCAAAATGGAAGAAACAAGTAACTGCACCATGTTTCGCAGAACATCCAAAATGTTGGTTATGGTGCTGTTGGGATCATCATGTTCCTGAGGTTGCTCAAAAGGACGTCCTGTCTTGTTGATTAACCAAGCAGCCAAAGAAGAGAAGAGATAGAACTGCTCTCCTGGATTGCTTTGGATGGCAAAATAATGCCTGCAAGAATGTGAAAAATTTTAGTCACTGTATACTAAGTCAAGTAGTCAAGATATTACTTGGCTTCAGAAATTTAGGGCTGATTCAAGCAAAAAGGCTACACCTAGGCTGATGTACACACAAATGTATCTCCAAAAGTAAGAGCTTATTATTCAGGAAGTATGCATCCAGTTTCAATTATATATGACTGAAATGATAGCCAATTCAATATTATTGTTGAAAATTTCAGTATTGCATAAGAAACTAGAACAAAGTTACACCCTAACAAACAAAAGTACCCATATCATGCAACTAAAGCCTGTAAATATCACAATCCCTTCTGAAATTTGCAATTCCATCTTGAGTTTCACAATTCATTTGTGGGTTTTTCATGCATCACAAGGGATTGTCTGCATCATGGGTGACCTGTTTCCTGCAGAAAACAAATATTGCCATTTGGTTTGATGATTTGTAGAGTGCAATTTTGGTGTAGGAAAACTTTAAAAATGTTTCAGTTTGGTTCCAAATGCCTCAGTTCCTGATGAGAAGATCATGAAGGCAATCTGTAAGAGGTTTCTGAACCTGAAGAGATTTATCAGTGGATCTATGACTACCTAGACATGCTGAAACAGGCCATTGGAGATGCCTTCACCACAGTAGGACCAGAGATGATCGAAAGATGTCTGCTGGCAATCAAAGAGAGACTGCACCAAGTCATTGAAAACTGTGGATGTCATTATTGAACACTTGCAATTTGGGGGTCATCATTTGTAAGGATGTAATTTAGTTTAAGTTCTATACACGATGCTGAAATTTTCCACAATAAAAATATATTGATTTGGTTATCATGTATGTCATACATCTTTGAAATCGGATGCATACTTCCTAAGTAATAGGCTTTTCCTTTGGGGAGACAATTGTGGACCACCCTGTATGTCTGATGCAAGGCAAATTAGACTTTACGGATGTAAGCTGAGGCCTAACCGGCTCATAGGTTTCATTTGAAGCTGCCGAAGAAAGTCCTTCTCATAGCTGAGCAGCTTGAGCTTGTCCAACAGCTCCTCCATGACGACGAAAGGAAGGTAAAGCAGACCGGGGCCTCCATCCTCGGGTTCGGCAGATGCATCTGGGTTTTCGGCTGCATTATCCTGTTCCTCACCATTATGATCCTCCGTCGTCACGGACTGCCGTCGGGTGCCATGGCTTGTGTTGGACTGTCGCCTCTTGCTCGCCGTCGATCGCTTAGAACTCATAGCCCTTCCACACCTGCTCGTGTTGTGTTGTGACGCCGCGTGGTGCTTAGGAGGCGGCCATGTTTGTTTGTATCGATCGATGAGACGTCAAGGGGAAATCGAGGGAGGGACGTCCTTCTCCACTCGCTCGCGAGAGGGCAGTAAATGCCAAGACCAGCATCATACAGTATCAGCTGTATTACGGATGTCCTCGACCTCAAGAGGGCATCGTGGAATGTCACAGGAAACATCGTGCTTCTGCAAACGAGGTACGATGCGGATTATGACTTTTCAATGGAATCAAAATTTCTTTTGTAGGTCTTGAGACTCGTTGTCTTGCCTTTTTCCTTTTCCACATCGTTTATGAGCCTACGCAAAATATGCACGCTTAAATGGCCACCTCTGTCAATGCCTTTCTCGTATCGTAACCTTCCTTTTGAATAGAGCAGGCTTGAAACCTATTATTCTTCTGAACTTGTAATGCGTTATTGACGAAATATGTAACCTGAAGTGTTGGAGATATGGTTCGTATTCCTTCCGCAGATACTTTTTCATTGCGGAAATGTAATGCGCAACACGGTGCAGTAGACGTTGTTTATCGTTATTGTCATTAGCCGGATGCGATCAAATCTCGGAAACCAAAACCAAACCCCATATTCCAAAAATGCATCCGACCACTCTACCTCTCCCTTACCGAATCGCACGGAAGGGAGGAAAAAAGGATGGAGAATCTCCCCAGTGTTCAGCTCGGTCTGTAACTAGAGAGCTGGAAACGGCCTTGATTAATATTTAAACCTGTACCCGTGGCCTGAAGGCCGGAATCGGGGGGCCAAGTAACCGCTACCTGCACCCAGACGACTTCGAACGACTTCTTCCCCCGATAAAGACGTATTTGGAAGTACCGAGTCTCGGGTTTTTATAGACCGCAGCATCTGTTATCGGTCGCTATATTTTATCAAATTCCCTTGCACTAGTGCGATCGCAATGAGATACGCCTATCGTGCCAGTCCCGTGGAAAATGGAGATTTGATCATGGGCATTAACATTGAGTTTTGTGAGGGATCGAAAAGGAGCTAGTCGTTCAAAGATGTCCAAATAATTGCATTTGGAAACATATGCGCCGATTTTGACGGCCTTGAAATCGATGAATAGAAACCGAAGAGGACTTCCTTGTCGTGGTTAGAGTTTTGGATATGGCTTGATTCGTTGTTTTTGCCAAGGATGGTGACAAGTGTTTGCTATTCAAGGGTCATCGCATAAATTCTACTGGAATCCGTTCCGTGTTCCCAGAGTTATTCAAGGCTGCTCGCACAGGGTTAGGAGTGCTTGAGAGTAAAGCACCTTCTGCAAAAGTCCCTCTCCCCAGTCGTGATTGCATTTTACGAGGTGGACTGCACTCCAACGTGATGGAACGCCTGCTTCTTGGAAGATGTCGGGTAATCGTATGAGACCTACCTATGGTGTCAGGTGGGAGGTGTGACCTACCACAGCACAAGTGCTGTGTTAGGTAGTGGATGCCAGTTTCAGCGAAAGGCGCTGCGTGTCATTGCTACCGCTGCAGGTTTGCCCATGGCTCGGAAAAATATGGTTCTTCAAGTCTTTCATGGTACTTCTAGGGATTTGGGGAGACGATTCCGTGCTAAGAGGCAGATTAGTGTGAACAATGCTTTAGCTTCCCTTTCCAAATATTCCATCTAGGCAATTATATTCAATTATTTATCTTGCTTTTTTTCCATTTTCGAGGCAAAAAGTGCATTTACCCCACATTATCCAAAATAAACAGAAACTGGAGCTGAGTCGATGAGAGGCGCGGAAAATTCAGTCGTGGCGTGCTTGACGAGTTGGAATGGAGGAGAATCCACTATTCACCATCTAGCGAGGGCACGGACTTTTTAGCAGACCAGAATTCCAACCTTCGCCAGACGTTCTCTCATTAGTCAAGGATATCTCAGTACCATCTACAACGCCATGCAATGAAGTCTGACAGCATCTGGCCGTAAGAAGGAGTAAGATGTCAATGTCACCCGTATCTCGGGAGAAAGACGAGATAAGCTCTTTAAAGTTGGGCATGCACGCAATTTTTTTGTCTACGTGAACGAGAGAGGGTTAATCCCTTACTCCATTACTTTTATGAGAAAAATTTATTTATGACTAATTAACATTCACTGTCAACCTCTCAAATATTCGCTGTAAAGACTCAACCTGCAAAGGCAGAGCAGCAGATACGACATGACATGAAGTTTGACAATATATGCCTAAAACATAGTGCTATTAAATATACATTCGGTGTGTACCACAGACCCTCCAGAATGCATTAAGGGTTTAAAAGTATCGCTCGTAAAAAAAAAAAAATCCGGAAGCGCCAGAGATGGAAGCAGGCGCTGTCGGCACCCAGAAAGGAAAGAACTCTTGCTGCGATGCCTCCTACTCTTGGCCTCATTGAGACCAGCGCGGTGCCGGAAGGCTTCACTATCAACTCATTCAGCGCTTTTTTTTTTCTTGCAGTGACGTCTCAGCACTTTATTTTGTCGTTCATCTTTGAAAGCAAGTCACGTTCATCTTGCTACGCATTCTGAGTATCAAACTAAGATGGTCCAATGGCACCATGGAAACATTTAAATTTTGTTTTTGAGGGCTTCTGAAGGGTCGCGTTTGCACGAATACACATTTCAATATGCTTCTCACAATGTTCACATTCGAAGGGAAAATGAACATTGAGAGGATCATCATGGATATCATCTCAGAAACGTGTGTTTGAGGCATTCAAATGTTGGCCACCCATCAATAGGCAGTGTGGTCATACTGGGTATATTGTGTGATGTCATTCGAAAAATCGCGAGAAATCAAAACGTTTCAAAATATGGGTTCTTAAGTAGTCTTAAAATAAGTATATGAGGTACTTCTAACTGCTTTCAATGACATTGTTGCACCTTTGTTATTCTAACGGTTACGATTTTTTAAATGTGTCGGTAACTTTTGTAACACCCTTTCAACCTTAACACGAGAAAGGATTTCATTGCTGTCGATCGCGGCTCTTTTCCGTTATAAAATACCTTGAGATAGGTCGTCTTTGTCGTGTTATTTCGCTTGATGGGATGCGAAATGGACATTCCTCATCAAGCTGACCTATAGTTTCCGCCACAGATCTTGGCACTTATACGCATATGCATATGAATGAGAATATGAATAAGAATATAAATTACCAGGCTCAAAAGACATGGCGTCAATAGATCGCATGACCCAGCTCCCGTGACTATTCGGTCTAAGTAGGCGATGCGAAGTACATTTGTGTCATTGATGACGACATTCAAGGGATACAAACTGTTTCTTTCGTAATCAGCTTTTAGATGGCTTGTAAATCACTTCCATCATTCTGAAAGTGAATAATGCCGGCGAAACAATGTTGGACACGTACAGTTTTCCTTACGAATGCGTCATTTTTGACGTATCGCATCCTCTTCATTCTTCCTCGATGCGAAACGGAATCTGGAGTACGATGACGGGGGAATCTCGAGATCACCGATGGAATCCCGAGTTGGTTAGCGAGCAAGTTCTTGCTGAATATTGGAAGGCGAGCGTGATGTCGGGCCCGGTTCGGTCACGGATTATTTCTAAAATGTGCTCCGAATTATGTCTGAACCGAGAGCGCAGTGACAGGAATCGTTGCGGCGATTGGGGAATGAAATTCAAAATGAAAGCAGGGAGCATCAGTAGCAGGATTTTCTTCGGTTTTGATTGGTTTGAGGAAGACGTCGCCTGTTATCACCTGTCGTGAGGTCAACATACGCTGACACACGCACGAATGCTTATGACGTGACTGCATTCTTCTGGCAGAAAAACGTCAGAACGAGCTGGATTGCCGATTCCTGTTGTCTAAGTGGAAATCGAATTACCAGCATGAGTTCGATCGCTGATTTTTGGTCAATCGAGGAGGGATGATGAGAAATACCGGAATTCAGATGCCCGAAGCCGAAAATGATGCTTCCTTTAAGCCCATTGAACGTCACCTTCTACGTGTCCGAAATTCGTCCAAAACGTTAATTTCTAAATTTGCTACGCCTATTTTCACTTCCCCCGTCATGAAAAACGAGGGGGAATGCATCAAAATGAATTAAAAGCCATCTAAAAGTGGGTTACAAAGGGTATGAGAAAAAGGTACCGCAATAGACTGCTCTCAGATGATCACGATGATGATGATGCGAATGAAGAGATGAGCACGTTGAGATGCCCGTATTTTTTTCCCTCTCCCCCTCAGAAAAGATTGCCTCTGTTGTTTTTTTTTTTCGTTGCAGAGGCATGACGGAATGATCCCCTCCGGCCGTATCGTCTCTTTCCCCTGTCCCCGTGCGTGAAGCAGGAGTTTTTCCAAATTCGAATTTATTCATGGGTGTCTGTCCCTCCCTTAGCGATTATGCGTAGGCACAAAGGCATGAAAGAGAGTGTGCGGTGGCAAGAAATTCGAGAGCTTTGGGCGAAATCCCGACATTTCCAAACGATGCCAGCCCATTGAACGGAGCTGACCGTGGCGAATGGGTCGAGGAGCCGCTTCCCGATCGACGATCCCCAGAAGGGATAAAAGCAGCATCGAAGCGGATAATTTCACGATGGCGTGAATGGAATCGACGAGCAGGAGGAAGACGTGGTTTTGAGGCAAAAAATGCAAGGAAGGTGAAGAAGAAAGTGAGGTTGCGATAATAATTAGAGGGGAGAATCCTGACCCGTTTGACCTGCTAGGATGCCGGATGAATAATTGGTTTCAGACACACCCATGTTGGCTCCCTATTAATAGAGTCGGTGAGCGATGGATGGATACACCGGGGGAAGTTTACTCGGATGTCTCGTCTCGTCTCCATCGCCTTACACCTCTCGTGCTTCAAATCACGATCGCTAACTCACGACTCACGTCCGTCCCAGTTCATCGCTTATCTCGCGGATGCTGGCCGACTTTGGTATGCGGCTCACGTCAACGCAAATACGGATGGATAGACGTGGCTGTGATTCTATCCGTGGCATACTGTCCTTCAAAAGTCTTCCAACTCTTTTTTCATACACTAATATAAGCAGGAATCCAGCGATCAAACAGGTTTTCTTTTTTTGTTAAATTTGATTTAAAACCCTTATTCTTTCTTCTCCATGAAGACTTCCTCTCTCTCCGGCAGCTGAGAGCGTGCTGACATTTCTTAGCAATATCCCTCAGGAATCTGCTCGGGCCTGATTTTCTGCGCGGAACAAATACCGTTAACGGTGGTGGGCATGGGAAGTTTTGCGCAATGTTCGCCATTTTGAAATATCAGGCCAGACGGATTCCAGGGAGATAATGACACTTTTGACCCCGATATCAGTAGTTCTTCAGAAACGAAAGAATGCGTCATCAAAGTGCTCACAATTTTACGAGTCGTTGACTTGGGGAAATTTTGAGAAAGTGTTGCAATACGACAGTACAACTGTAGAATATATTAATTACTTAACGAATTGATCGACAGAAACATTACGTTCTGTAACTATATATGGGCTATATATCAGCCCCGCTGACTTCAGCTCAAATAACTCCTGTTTGAACAATTCCTTTGTTCCTGGCTTGGATGAACATTGCACAACTTGGCAGGAAAAAATGCGTGTCACAAACGATAAGGAAATTAATCGCTTTCGAGAATCAGAGATGAGCACATTGATGTTCGACTATTCGGATGCCGGCATTCGTCTGGTCGAAAAAATACGGATGATTAGTAAATCCCGAATTGAATCATAGTCTGAACCTGGAATCTTGAGATGTGTGAGATTTACAAGCTGATATCGAATCTCCTTTGGGGATTCGTCCGATTCATATCGGACTCGATCTCAGCCTCTGGAATGAGGTTTGAATCTCAAGTCAGAAAAAATCTCGGGGAAGTTTAATGCACAGTTCGCGATTGTTAGTGTGACGAAAGATAACCGGTACCAGTTTTAAAAACTAACGATCTGTCATTGTCAACGGATGCTACGATGTCAAGTTCAAATATTGTCGAACCACTCGGTTCAAGTTTCACCTACAAGTAAGAACAAATGGAAAATTTTATTTAACAACCGTCTTGTTGGAACCTGTTTTAAAGCATTTATTTCATTATGCTAAACTGAGTGAACACAGGCTTAATGTCGAAATGAGATAGATTCCAATACTGCCAGGGCGTTAACATGATGCACGCAAAGCCCTGCCAATTTTACATCAACAAGACTGTTAATATGCCAATACCGTCCACGACTCTTTGATTTGATTAAATCTAGCGCTGACAGTTCAACGACCTGATTGAAATTCCACAGTGCTTATACTAACTACTCTCACATTTAAATTCCATTTGCGATTGCAACTAAACTGCCATTTTGAAGTAGACTTTTAATGATACAAGAGAGGGTCTACTGTCGCAGTACCATTGTGTATTGATCGATGGAGTCGGATCTCTTTTCTCCGTCCTAACGTTTAGAATTATCCAAAGTCTCTTTGGGCTGGGTTTCCTCTTTCGTCAGATGTATCGATGGGTTCAAATGTATGCTCCTGTGTCTTCTGCGGGGACATGAAGAATCATATGAAAAGTAATGGTGGCTTATTCCACTTCCCTTAATGAGTGACTCACGATATCGGCATTATAGGCTCCATCTCACTTCGGTTGTGAGAACTTTGTTAGAATAACTGCCAGATGGGTCGCCCCAGCTTCATGTTGATATAACGATGACAGGACATTGAGAATTCTACTGGAGCGCCACTCGAATTAAATGTCCTAGCAATATTGAGACAAGTCTCATTATCGATATCAAGTCAATGTTGATCTTTGAACCATCGACATCAACATTCCATCAACATCGTCAATCAACAATCAGTATTGAATCAATATTGATGTACGGATGGGGGAGTCATTCCCCACGAATATCGAATCTTTCTGGAACGCGATTCACGGCGAATTCGAATGGAATGCAGATTTTGGATTTACTCTTGAGTATGACTCGTTGATTTAAAAAATATATTTTTTCCTTTTTTACAGAAAATAAACACTTAACCCTTTCAGTACGGAATTCATGTTCCTTTTGTTTTCCAAGTCCTTTTGCATGAAAACACTCTTGTTATCCTATATGTAACAACTCTCAATTTCAAGATTTTTTTTAAATGGCTATACCCGATATATTTAAAAGACTACTAGTTTGCCATGTTGGGTTTTAACTTGGGTGGATCCCCTCCTTCAGGAATAATACCTCATGAATGAATTAATGGGGGAAGTATGGATAAAATAATTAAAACCTGATTTCAGTCTTTCGGACCAATTGGACACGAAGTGAGCGAAAGGATTAGACATAAACAGACCTGACTCGCAGAACTCTCCGAGTCGAGTATCATGTGAGTCAGGGTCAGGATGATTTGCGAAACACGTTTCTAATTGCAAATCCATCCTCGAAAGAACCGATTTTTCTAGTCAAACGGTTTTCACGTTTTTCTTTTAATAATTAGATTTATAACATTTTGGGTGTAACAGCAGTATCAAGATTGATGTTTATCGGCGCCGTATTATTAATATAGGGCTGCTCCCCCCTTCTGCACCTTCGACTCTCCTTGCTTCCCCTGAAGGCGAATTCGGCATCTGAGTGCCGGCTTCTTTCTTCTCATGCTGTCATCACCCTCTCAGGCCTCCTTTCGGGTGATCCCACGAAAGTCGTTGGAAAGTATGCAAGGAAATGGATTATGAGTTGCATGATCCAGGAGCAGGTGATTGATGTTTAATAACTAAATAATTAATTATATTTAATATTGTGTTGACCTGAACGAAATACCAAATTGCATTTATTGCAATCTTCCAACGCATTTCAACATGAAGTGCAGTGGAGGAGTGAATGTGATTTTATGGATATGCAACGTATTTCAATATAGCAGGATTCAACAAGTTTATATTTGAGCAAATTTCATATAAATGTTTTATACTTCTGTTTTAAATAGTTTTTTCGCCTATAATTTACTATTTGTCTTGGAATCGAAGAACTGATAGATTTTATTAGGTAATATGCTCACAGTCGTTGTGAAGGCTTCTGCGCTAGGGATAGAAAAGTGCTCGGAATATCTTTGCAGGGAATGATGTAAGTCTAGAGGAGAATAATAATAGGGAATAATAGAGAATGAGTATTTTCACTGATGCCAAATCCCTCCATTTCGTTTCCGAGCCTCGTATTCGAGACTCGTCTTCCATGAAGTGCACATATGTATATCATTATACCGTATAGCATGTAATTGAACAGCATTTCCAAGTATTCGAAGATTCCTATTTTAAAAATGTAGAGTTTCAACGAAAAACATGTTAAGATTTCGCATAATTGCTTATGAAAACAATAGGCGGTATAACGGCTCTTTTAATCACAGTTAGATAGCGAGACACGCCCCTGTTTCTCCTCAACTGTGTGAAAGAGGATGGCAGGAATGCTTCCTTCCTCGGTACCTGCCAGTAGAACGATGTCTTCCACCCATAAGACCGATGTGATTCCCTTTGGGGAGACGCTGAGAGATTGAGAGGGATCTCGCAATCAATATTTAGAGATTGGTTCTTGAATTCCACCGAATCCTTGAATATAGATTGTAAGAACTCCCCCTTCGCCTTTCGTTTCCGGTCAGCTTTCACGAATATTCCTAATTATTCTAACGGTATGCATTAATCTGCTCGGTGCAATGTCAATTTCAATTATGTAAACATACCGATTCCGGGAAACCTGATCCACGAAGTAGAGCAAGGAATGAGACAAATCCTTAATTTTGATGAGGGGAACCGTTTATCTAACATGTTTTCATAGGCAAACTTTGAAGGACTTTCACCTGGTACATGTTTCCCGACAGCACTTGCAATCGTTGCTAAGTATGGTGGGGCAATTCCATTGATAATATTCGCAACGGAAAGCCTTTAATGGCTTAATCCAAGGGCTTCGAAATGTCGTGCAATTCAGGCGGATTCAGCCTCATTGGAATTGGCTTCGGAAATGCTTTCGAATGGCGTGCGAGCCTTTTCTTTCCACAGTTGCACCCTGCATTTCGTCCTAGCGCTCTACCATTCTCCTTCGCTACTGTACAGCTTTCGGTCTTTCCCCCACTAATAAAATTTAGGGTCCCAATCATGTTGACAGATGTTAATCAGCTTTCCCTTTTGGGGCAAATGCCGCATGCGCTAGAATTCAGGGCGACGATTTTACCTTCTGAGAAGCGCCTCTGCGATGAGACGATCGCGAAAAAAATAGGTGTGTAAGCGGAGTTTCTAGATAATAATCAATTAAAGTTTTTTGGTCGACATATACCCAAGTCCCATCATGGGTGTCTATGAGAATGAAATAAACTCAAATAAACAGATTAGTTTGGGTCACCCTTGACCTAAGTCTAATCGGTTGATCCTTTGTCGCAATTTCAAAATATATGTCGAAGTCAATCGAGCTTTAATAGATCCGCAAATCCTCTTGAATGATCCTATTTAAACTGGATATTAATTTCCTCCTCAACGCCAAGGTATCAAGGGAGTAAATCTGCAGATCGATTGGAATGGATTGAGCGCTGTCCACGAAGCGCACGAGGAGCCATTCCGTTCTTAGCCATTCTGTTCTAAGCCATTCTGTTCTAAGCCATTCTGTTCTTAGCCATTCAAGTGGCCTTCGCCAGGTTCAGAGAGTGAACTATGGGCCGATTAAACTTATATAAATCGTTTAATCCATGAAGCTGTATACGATTAATCAAGTTAACTTGTTATTACTTTTATTAGCTTTATTTATGGGTGTATTTTCTCGGCCATGACGAATGTGCTTTATGTGTGGTGTACAGATTTGAATGTAAAGTTTGCTCCGATGGCTCCGGTAGACAGTTATTTAAGCATTCGAACTCCATTGGCTCTAACGCAGCAAATGTCTTGTGAGTCGCCAGCAAGCGAGCTAACTCCTTGTTCTTTGCAGATTCGGCGATGTCTGGGGAAGTCGCGACTATGCTGGGAATGATATTGAGAAATGATAAATCGCCATTTTGGGGGAGAAAAGTGACTGCGCGGGTTGGAGACGCCTCCAAGGTGAGTCCTCATCTCCGATACAGATACGAACCCGAGGAACCGAGATAATGACGATGCATTCATAATGAAGGAGGTCCAGGACTAGGAATCATATACATGTAGATGTAGGGTTGGAGACGAGGATTTATGTGTGGCGACCGCCTTCGCCCCCGGTCCTCTCCGCATTTCCCCAACAGCCCATAATCATTCTCCATCTTCCTCTATTTACGGCAAACGCAGTCTTCAGTCATCTCCGCGGGTCGACTCGCTCTCCAGGGATGTCCAACTTTCACCATCCGCACAAATCAACCTTCGATGCGAACACCTGTCCGCATCTGAATCGATCCTCCGGATTAATCAGTTCCTCCTACTGATGGAACAACCTCGTTCTGAAAGAAACGGGACATGAAAGCTACAACTTGTGTTCTAATGAGAGCCATGATTAGGGCGAAGGACGACTCTATATGGCAGAATCCACTGGGTCATAAAATTACGCCTCCGCACTTTTCCATTCAGGCTCTTTTTATCCTTCCTAAAAGTCTTGTCTTTTTCTGTGTTCCACTGCTGCCCACGCAAGACAAAATGGATTCCCTTTGATAATGGGACTACCCGATAATGATCGATGAGAACCGGATACGCCATGCGAATAGTTTCGATTTTGCTTGGTGGGCTGTGATAAAATCTCTATCACCACCGGTGCCTGAATTTTTCGCGTCCTTCGCTGCATTCTTGTCGTCGTATATCAAGCCATATTTCCTCACGAAGGGTTTATCCGGCACCACACAATCAGGGACATCAAGCTAATCTATCTTTAGAAAGATCACAATTAATTTCTGACGAAATGACGTTGAAAAGCATAAACTAAGACGGAAAAGATGCAGGAATGTTATTTTTCCAGTGTTTTAAATTTCATTAGAGCGCATCATGTCATTCATATGCTGGCTTATCCAAACGAAAATCATAAATCTCCGCAACTTTGAAGCGAGAAAATCCTGTATACGTGTCCTATTTACCTTTATCTCATTCTATCTGGCGTCATGTGCAATTAAGTGTTAACTGGTCTTGGAAATACTGGAACCGACTAAGCATGGGGGCTGTTCACTGTCGTGAAGAAAATGTGCTTTTGTCGTGTAGGCTTTCCTGATAGGAAATAAAAGCCTGGATCCCGTCTCCTATCTTGTCCAACGTATCAGTTTTTTTTTTAATCCTTCGGTATCACACTTGCTTAGAGTAGAGAAATATACGCCTCTAACTTCAAGGGGAAGGGGACACGGAGGAGATAAACCTAAGAATTCAATGCTTTCGTTTTATGGCCTGTTGGTGTGGGGTTCTGTCGAATTCTTTGTGGAACTTTCACGGTGTAAATGGTTGTTGCCTTCTGTCAGCTACACTGTAACGACGTCGAAAGAGGGAGACGGCACTGAGAAGAGTGGACAGGGGGTGACCCGTTGAATTGGCAAAAATGGCCAGCAATTTTCCTCGGAAAAACGGCCTGGTCCCCCACTTTGCTTTGTTCTCCAAAGCCATATAATCAGGGGCTGGTAATGAGGCCCATGCTCCAATATTACGCCCGGTGATGGCTGACCCCGGAGGTGAAAGGTCACGGAACATTATCGACCCTGGCTGCTCCTGTGCGTGCTGCCAGCTGACCTCCTGCTACGCTTTTCAGCCTATCCATAACATGACTTTATTACTCACTTCCCATTCTCTGCCTAAGAGTTCCGTATCCGGTTTAGCCGGCACCTGAGGAGGGAGGAGGTAATGACTACATTTAGGGCATTTTATAGGCGTTGTTCTGTGAACGTCTTTGATGTTTTTCATGCTGCAATGCTGTTCAGCATAAGTCATGATCATCTTTGCTGGATTTCACAAATTGCCACTAAATAGTCGGGGATGACAATATGAAACGATGGACTTCAATGGATTATGGAGTTTGAGGTGCTTTCTAGGATTTATGTTGCCAAACCCTTCTTTCCAGGGTTTTGACATTTAGGCTGAGCAAGAAATGTTTCCAGACGAATTCCTGTGTTATTTTGGATTTTGCTGCAAAATTAAAGCTTAATCGCATTGATAACAGCGCTACTCGCACGGTACATTGAATGCATAATTGGAAATTGATGTAGGCATCCAATAGTCAAGAACGAAAAAAATTTCTGTTTGATGCATCCCAGCTTGAATTTTTTCCCATGTTAAACTAAAAATGTTTAAATCTGCATTGGCTATGGGAACCAGCATTTTATTGAGTCATGTAAAATGCAAAATGATTATTAAGTCCGGACGAATTTATTTATTTTTTATTGCGCTTGCATTGGGCAACCTAATACAGCGAGGGGAGGTTGTGGGGTTTTTATGACTACCAATATTCGAGCTGTGAGTAATTGAATGACGTCAAATTGAGATCTCGAATTTTTGGCAACGCTTTTATGGGGAGGGAGCTCTCGATTTCCAACGTCCAATGCTTGGAAAGGTAGAAAGTGCGGAGGTTCGGAAGAATCAAGAATTTCCAGCTGGCAGCAAAATAAAAACATAAGGACAGGGCGGAAACTAAAGACGCACTACCATCCTTCATCAGCCTTACCTCTGCTGAGGCAAGTCGAAGTCAAATTCAGCTTATTCATGGAGGGTGGGGGACATCGAGAAAGTTTCCTGAAATTTGTCCTCTTCTCAAACAGGCTCTAAATTGTCCATTTCAGTTGCAGTTTTGGATCTCACCCTCGGTTTGTAGCAGTCACAATTAAATTTTACCTGGAAAAAAACATCTTGAATTTTCCCTGATTTCCGACCTTTCCGACCGCCTTCCGTTCGAGGGATGCCCAATTAAATACCTAGCACCACGGGCGCAGTCGTCTCCATAGCTTTCCCCTGCACTTGATCCCTTGCATCTGTCAATTAAGAATTTCTGTTAGCCGAAGTGTTGGCAACAAGGAAAAATCCTATAGCCTTCCCTTGCCATTGGATTAATAAATCATCTTGCGTGACCTTGTACTAGCAGAGGAAAGTATTGAAATTCCTTTAGACTTGATAGTTATCTTGCACCTTGATCAAATCCGATTAAACTATTTAGAGGTTTCCATTTTTATGCAGTCAAGTTTATGCAAGAGATAGCAAGTATATTATGATTGATTGGATTTCACTTTTGGTATGATGCATGTTCTTTTTATATTGAGTTTTAGTGCATAACTTTAGTCGGAAAGTGAGAGGCTGTGACGTAGGAGAAGCGATACGGATTTCACGTGCCGAACCGATATCCACGATGAATGAACGGACCGGGCCGTCATCGCGATATCAGATTTTTATCGATAACCTGAGGCCTCGGGAGCCGCGAAACTCATCCTTCACTGGTTTGCGCCATCTGGATGCTGGCAGATACGGCTGTGGAAAGGGTCGAGGATGATTAGAAGGAAGAACCTAATTCAGTCGTTCACCTGTTGCCCTGTAGGAAGATTGGAGCCAGGCCTTAGATGCGATCCAATTCTGGCGCTTGTTGACAAATGGCGCTTTCGAAACTTTAATGACGTTCATCATCGGACGTGATCTCACGCGATCCTCGGCGAGGAAGAGAGAGACATGCATCGGAATAGGCCCAGCCCGAGGGGGGAACTTCACAATTGTCTCTCCCTCTGCCAACAACACGGCCTTTCTATGACTGAGCACGCGAACCCTCAGACGCAAATGACATGCCGGCATGATGGGATCATGAATTCCAGGGTTATCCTCATGTCATTTGGATAATTGATGCCCCCCCTACCTCTATCTGCATGCCATCAGGTGAGCGACTTCTGGAATAATCACAGAGCGAATGTCTGTCGGGGAAGAAAAAGTCGTCAGACGCGTGCAGCGGTATCACTAATAGGATGTCTAGGAATATTATCCCCTTTCTTCTCGGAGGAAAAGCGAAAGACATCATGACTACGACCTTGGTCATTCCATGATCTCAGAGTAGAGTCGAAATGGCCCAAAGCGCCGGAAGTGCCAGAAAGACCATTTTTGCTCATGGAGATCTTACCCCAATCGATAATAAGGCTGTCGTCAGCAATGAAAGCTACGCAAAGTGAACTACTGGTACTTTTCGCTTTAGTACTTACTTAATTTTTATCTACTTTAGTTTCACGTCGCGATCACAGCGTTGATGTTTACTAATTTTCTTCCAGCTGGTAGGGCAAATATTCCTGGGCATCCTTTACACCTGCTAGAACTTCCGTGAGAATAAAGTGGCAGAACTTTAATTCCACGTCCATCCACTCATGATTGCATGGATGATTTTCTTCGATATCGATTTGAAAGACGATCTCCCTCTTTCTCTCTCGCTCTCATTTTCCCAATCCCAGCTGCGAAAATGACTTGTCCGTGATTCGGCGGAAAACCTGGCTCCACCAATTGGTCACGGTGCATTCCCTCATGCAGTGCATCTATAAACAATTGCTAAGACACCGTTGCTCGACAATAGCCCTTTGAAAAGTGGCTCAATCATATGGCATTCACCACGGATATTGTCTGTGCAGGCGCCATAGGAGGCAATGGCCATGCCTTCCAGCCTCCATTGAATATCGGCCCACCTCTTGCCCATTGTCACAAGAATGTAACAAATGATGATAGTTGGGGACATTTCACCCGGTTCCGAGCGAGGCGAATCCTTTGTATGGCCCTATAGGCCTATCCCATCCAGGGATATTACTTTCTATTGCAGAATCCCCTTGAGGGTTTTCTTTCCCAGTCCAGGTCCCCCATTCATGGTCTCTCTTCCAGGAGATTGCATCCTCATCTTACCACCTCCAGGGACCCCACGGGGCAGAACTCCTTGCTCAACTTCACACTTCATAGACCCCATGCTAAACTCCCTCATTGTTTTCGCCTCTTTTGCTCAGATCTGCAGGGTTCATTGAGAAAGTTCTACGAGACCATGATTTTTTTTCTCGAGCAGGAAGAGAAAGGATTACGAAACGGGAACGTCTTGGGTCGAGTTTAAATTTTTCTTCGTTAATTTTCAAACGAGAGAACGTCACAACAGAAGGTTGCAGAGTTGAGGAGAGAATTACTGGTACAGTAATTCTCTCGGTACGACAGGTGTTCGTCGGAAACATAATGTTAGCTTCGTGTCATTGGGCATGCAAAGGGGTGGAATTACTCCTTCGAAGGGGATGCAGTGATCCGGAAGATGCATATTATAAAGTACGACGTCCCATCATTACCCATCCGCCAAAGGGTAGCCTTGTAATGACAGCCAAGCCTCCGGTCGGAATTATTCATAAATACCGTATTATTTCCGTTCATTTTTCATCACGCACCTTTGATGGTGACTAATATTCAATCATTTTTCGCCTTGCCTCTAGCGCGTAGATTCGGCCATGCGGTCACTTTGATACTACAAATGAAGACATCTGGAGCGTCGTCTAGTTTACAGTCCATTCATATTACTGAACTTACTCGTACTTCCGCATCCCCCATCTGCTTTCTTTTCTTCCATCTGCGGTTCGCAGCTTTGGTCTTAGCAATATGAGTTCTCCCCACGTTTTCGGGCGAATGTTCTTTGGGGTTCCTCCTCCGAAGCCCCTCCATCATGGTCAGAAGGAGGCTCCTCTTCGTCGGTTCTACTGCAAGGTGCTCCCGTCTTTTCAAGGGCGGACCTCGTTAGATGGACGAGAAACGTTCATGCCGAGAGAAAACATGCTTTGTCGATTTACTCATCGGCCTGACAGGCATCGGGAGTGCGTAACGGGGATCCTCATGATAATCTTTAAGCGTGTAAGCTTCGCAAGGGCGTATGCAAACCGGTGCATTCCGTGTTCTGTCGGTGGCCAAAGCCGCCTCTGCAGGCGATTCATCACGGACGAGGCATGACCCCATATTGGCTGGAAGCAACATGGCACATCGCACGCAATCTTGCAGGTTATTAGACTTTGTACACAAGTTATGATTAATCCGGTCGGCTTCTTTTTTTCCAAGGGCGGAATCCTTCGCTTATCACTTCTCCACTAATTGCACTGCCCCGTTGACTATAGGGAGCTTCCCTCTTCCACGGCAGAATCCTCTCTCCTTTCATCGCTTCCGAACTCCCACTTGTTCTTTGTCTTTCGTGCATTCCAGCTACCACTATCCCTCTCGGGTTGTGGGACCTTCCCCCCCCCCCCCCCCCCCCCCCCCCCCCCCCCCCAAAAGATGGTACAAATTCATTTGCGCGTGACTTTAAATTGCAGTGCTACGCAGTTTTGCATATACGATGAAAGGAGTCATTCACAGTTATCAGGTACATCTGAGGTAGTCGCTAGTATGGATCGTTACGTCATCTCTGGTCTGACTGGTTTAATATTGCTCTCCTTTGAAGGTTAGCTGAGTTCGTTCGGGGCTATTTACAATTAGGCGGATGCAGCAGCGAAAATGCGGACCAGATGGCGAGATAGATTATGGCGGAGTATGGCGTTGGGCTCATAGATCAGCACAAAATGGCCAGCTTGGGTTGAGAAATGAGCCTGGGTGCCGTACAGGGATTTTTAGAGTGGGGTTCTGCGGTTTCTCGAGTTGCTCTTTAGGGACCACAGGGAGAGCCGGAGGGAATAGTAATAGCCCTGGCTTTGATCCTCGAATGCCAACGAGGAACCTCTGGTCTTCATGATAATAATTGTCACTCTCTATCAGTGTCCTGCACACCCGGCTGTTTGGGTTGCAAATTTCACTCCAATTGACCCAGTTCTTATTGTCTGTTGATACCCTCGATTAGCAGTTTCTCTGCACAACACCTGGAAATTGCGACATCAGAAGCATGGCTTCTTGGATAAAAGAATATTTCCAAGAAGCGAATATTTCTAATGTACTGCTTCCTTCGCATGGAGCACGAGCCATGCGAACTGCATTTCAATCAAACGTTCCTGGTTAAATTTGCTAAATCTTCAAATCTCTTCTCCCCTCTCTGTGTCTTCGAACCGATGGCCTTTAGCCCACACTTCCTGACATTTCGCTTGCAAAAATTTTTCAACCGAGACTCGCGAGTTATCCAAACGGTGGTTCTTTTATAATAAATATATTTATCCCGTCGAAGCGTTGAAAATCCTCTCAGATTTTCAACGCTCTTAAATAAGGATAGTGATACCAATAATAGAAAAGGATGGTGCGACTTTCTCCCCTTTTTATCTGCCATACCATTTGGTGAAGTTCGAGAGATATTCCATGGAAACAGCTGAGTTGGTTTTCTTGCGAGCTTCCTCTTCCCACCTGATATGATTCGATGAGTACGTAAGGACAAGGGTTCCAGCCGATGCAAGTCGGAAATAAATTACGAGAACGGGATTTCACAACCGACTGCTGTTAAATGGGCGTAATCAAGAAAGGGGGTCTGTTTTCAACAGAGATGTATGATACATGAGAAAGCGATGAAGGAGGTCTGCAAGGGCGTGTCTGATGCGCAGGCGGTATAAGCACATACAGACTTCCCGCAGGTCTTTATGGCTTACGGAAGAGACTACCGGAATCTGATCTCGAGAAGGAAAGACGGGAGGGAAAAAAAAAATGAAAAATTGACTTCGGAGGGAAGAGTCAGCCGGGCGGCGTCCTCCACTATAATGCACAGGTGATAAATGACCCCCAGTCTTGGCCCTAGTCCCTTCCATTCTCTCCCCTCTTTTTAATGAGGAAATGCACTGTAGCCTTGTTTATCGACTACTACTCACCAAAGTCATCATGAATAATTGCGGACTCTTCGCGTATGCTTCCTTGGCCAACTTGAAAATCGTCTGGATTCTGCAAGAATGAACGTTGGCGAAGTGCCCCAGGAATTTTCTCACACTATCCCTCTTTCCTCTCGTCGTTCCCTTGAAAAGATGGTTTCATATTTCTGGTTCCCCCCCTTAGAGGAAGTCGGCGTTTTGTCTCAGGAAGATGCCGATTCGACCTCGAGGGAGGAAGTCAAACGGACTCTCATTTATCAACAGGGAAGGGTTTTTATAGGTTCTGACATAAAACCGTTGCCCCGTTTTTTTTTTTTGCAGAAGTAACATTGCCGAACGGTGCTCAGTTAGCCAAGGTAAAGGCATATACCGAACCTCACATGCGAGGAAGTGATACGCGGAGTTCTCTACACAGATTTTCACATGAATTTGTACCGCCTTCAAAGATGTTTTGGAGAAATTGGGACCACTTTTAAAAACGACCTACACATTGTTAAAGATGGTACAAATTCATTTGCGCGTGACTTTAAATTGCAGTGCTACGCAGTTTTGCATATACGATGAAAGGAGTCATTCACAGTTATCAGGTACATCTGAGGTAGTACAACCGGTGCTGTCAGAGTTAATAGCGCGCAATCATCCTTCCCACGTATCTTGTAAGCGAAAGTGAGAACTTTTTCACCGGTGGCGTGACCAGGAAGGGCTCGCTTAGCCCATGAAAACAGACGTCTTGAAGTTGTGAAACAATCTTTATCACATCATATAATGAAGCTTGGTTGAATTTACATCGAAATAAAATAGAGACTTAGTACATTACAGCACGCAATATTAATATTTACTTATTTATTTATTAATGTCCCCACTCAGCTCTGTCTTCGAGGGACCACTAGTCCTGGACCCAGAGCCATAGATCCAATTTGTTAGATTTATTCCTAAAATTTTTCGCATCCAGAGCTTTTGATGACGGTTAATTCTTATATGTTCTGTTGGATCCCCAATGGTGATTCTGGGAGACCTACCATTTGTAAATGTGAAAGAATGTTTAAGTTTTTTAGCCCTCTTAATAGCGCAGTTAGGCTCAGCTAACGTTAAGTAAGGAAAGCGGCATTTTGTCTCGGTAATGGAGCCCTATATTTTCCCTGACCTTCACTTTCAACGCCACACATTCAAAAGTCGAAACGACAAGAGCCGTCGGAGATCTGCTGAACGCGAAGTGCAGGTCACTGCGCTGACCATGCACTAAAGATTCCAGAAACGGAACGGATCACAGAAGTCATTCCAGAAACAAGGAAACTGAAAACAGCCTCTGCTGGGGCCAAGTCTGATGGGGAGATATGGGATCCCCCCATCAGCCTCTCTTGACCCTCTGTCCCCTCTCTGCAGCTCCCAGCTATGCCTCTGGTCTTAACGTTTTTTTTTTTTAGACTGATGGATAGATGGATAGATTAGGGACGGAGCGTAAAGAGATGCGACAGCTGCATTCCACCATCAGGAACGAGAACTGCCGTGGCAGGCTTATGCGTACCTGCGTACTACAAGACAACTGAATTTGAACTGGTTGACTCCGTGGGATTGCCAGAGGTAGGGACTTTTATTCCTATCCTAAAGGACTGTAAAGACTCTCAGATATTCAGGGGGATCCGTGGGGATTTGGCCATTGTATAAAATTCGTAAATCTATTATTTATTATTAAATAATAAATCTTTTTTTTTCTGCGCAAGAAAAATACACATTTCGAAGCTGTATTTTTGCAGTATCATAAGAAATAATATTCTCTGCGAGTTGAATATTTTTTTATTCGCGGTTTTTCTTCTAAGGATGGAGGAATGATCTTCAAGGATACAGTGTCTCTGATCAACAAGCTCGATTTCTTATACAGTACATTTGCAATTATTTCCCATCCTCAAACTGGCCAATCTCTGCCCAATCGTGAAGTCACCATGCAGTAACGGGATATTTTACTAGTTATTGTTTGCAACCCAATAGGAAGGATTTTTACAGTGCCGAAAGGCTTTCCCGCTGTATGAAAAGGTTTTTTTCTGTAAAACACATATGGTAAACCTGGTGGAGCCGCATTTCGTATTCAGTCACTGCCAGGGAACGCTCGAGTGTGCATGCTTTACGTCCCTCTTATTACTAGTCCTTGGTCGGGTGCAGGTTTTTTGAAAATTTTTCAGTGACTATGAAGAGCAGCGTTATGAAATATCACATTGACATAAGGCTGGTGCACTCAAACGGAGGTAATAGAAGTTTAACCATGGAAGCTAATTGATTAAGGTGATTTAATACAATTTAATTTTAGAAGAAGGGTTTACGTGTCGAATAATAACCCTGTTAAAAAAAAAATAATTCACGATGGAAAACTGTTAACGCAGGGTTGACTGGAGTGACAAATGCATGAGTGCAAGATTCCAAAGTGCTTGCTTCCTTCGGGAGTACCAACCAGTCCCTCCTCGTCTCTGGCGGGGAACAAGGCGAGGAACAAGGCCCTTTTTGTATTCCATCTCTTCGGGAAATGGAATGCAAAAAAAAAAAACAGATCCTTTCACTCCGTGACTTAGTAATACCCGTATTCGTCCCACTTCAGACCGACATGAAACGACTTCTGATGTCGAGTACTTTATCATTTCTTGGTAAGAGTTGTGACACGCTGAAATGTGCATGCATGTTGCCTTACTTCACGGTCCAGTATTGAA
Source organism: Darwinula stevensoni (assembly GCA_905338385.1). Classification (NCBI taxonomy): domain Eukaryota; kingdom Metazoa; phylum Arthropoda; class Ostracoda; order Podocopida; family Darwinulidae; genus Darwinula; species Darwinula stevensoni. The sequence continues at coordinate 177,596 of CAJPEV010000086.1, forward strand.
AGCAAGGTACGGCACGCCGGAAAAATCCAATCCAATGGTGGTTTTCCTTTCACTTTAGAGAGGGGATCATTTTATGTCCTCACTAAGCAAAATTCAAGTCACACATTTCCTCCACAATTTATTTGTCGATCAGATTTTTCCGTTAAACCATGACTTACTCCCCCCCCGTCCCTCCCTCCCCAAATCTGAACAGTTGTGTCATTGGAGACCATGAATGGAGAGCCAAGGAAGGAAGTTGCGAATCCCATACACTAGATGAGACTAAAAAAAAAAACGCGCCGCTCTTTCAGATTCTTTGGAGTTAATTAAATGAAAATGTTTTGCAGAAAACATGGCAAAAAAATGTTTGCACGACTTCTACGTATCCTTTAAGCGTCCTAAAATTCTTGTTCGTTTTTCTCTAGTCGTTTTAGCACAGGAACGAAAACATGAAGGCAATTCGAATTTTATATTTGCGCGAGGAAAAGTATCGGCGGAAGAGTAGGGTACGCGTAGAGCGCACTAATCTCGGGCCAGAACTCCTTTTTCTGTCGATAATAATGCTACTCTTTGTGAAAGGATGGGCTGGGGCATTTTGCAAGAATTTCCTGGTAAAAGGAGAAAGAAATGTAGGCTTATCATGAATAGATTGATTGCAAGCTGCGAGAAACCGGCTTATCTGAAAGGAAGCGAAGGAGCGGAAGACTAAAACTAGCCGGAACTGAAGGAAACTGCGTTCACGAGGAAGAAGTCATTGTTTCTCTCGATGAAAATCCTGGAATGCAACATTCCTATCTGCAAATTGCCAGACATGAGGACGAGTCAGAGATCTGCTTAGCGGATTCTGAAGTGCAGAGAAAAACCGTTGAAAATATTGACATTCTTCGTGAGTAGGGCAGATCCTCCCGTCAGCATCCAGGAGCAAGTACATAAACACAATTCCAGTTGCTTTTGTAAAATCCGTTCTGTGCTTAAAGTGCTGAACATAAGCAACCGGGAAATTTCGGACGTTCGAAGGATGCATAGAGGTGTGTATGTAAAGAAATTTCGTTGTTCTGGCTGCTGTTTCAGAGGCACCACAACATTTCAAAGAGCGGCGCGTTTTTTTGTTGACCTCATCCGGTATATGCAAGTATAGAATTGGTGATTGTGTTCTTGCTCCGAAATCGACATTAAACGACCTCATCTACCTTGCTGAAGTTCAAGGGGTATTTAAAAAAAATAATGACGTGATGGTCGCATATGGATAAGAGCCTATTTTTATATTTAGAAAATTCTTGGTTTTTTTTTTTCTCGATGTGTCTTCCTCTGGATTGAATCTCTCATCTCCATCCACATTGCAATCCACCCCATTCTTCGAAAGCTAATTCGGTAGCATCTCAAGAACCTCCAAGACATGGCTTCTGTCTTGAAAATGCATTCTTCTGAGGTCAGATTTGAGATTTGGGTGGAAGCAAAAGTTGTTTGGAGCAAGATCTTGGCAATATGGTGGCCATATGGATGGAGAACTATGCGAAAGTCGTTTCTGGCCAACCAATCGCTGACAACTCGAGATGTGACAAAGTGCGTAGTCGTGATGGAACAATCATCTCCCTTCGCGCAATTCAAGTTTTTTGCATATGTGCGAGAATTGACGATTTAAATTAAGAGTAGACGCCAAGCCTAGTCGAAGGATTCCATACGCTGGGTATCATTACGCAACCCTTACCCAGAGACAGACAAACAATGTTTTTCATCATCGATAAATCCAACTCGCGTTAACACTTTAACCCTTTCAGACCTGGCGTCCATTCCAATGGACACTGCATTTACATTGTGTCTATGGCAATTTCTTAGGATTCTCGTGATTTTGCTATCCATGTTACACTAAAATGGGCGTTATTATGCATGGCTCAGTTCCATCAGAGGCCTTCTTTCTCCCATTAGTTTTGTAATCTTCAGTTACTTAATTAAATATATAATATATAAAATATGGTATGATATGGTAAATTTATACAAAATATGAAAACTACATATAAAGCATTAAAATTTCAATTACAATCACGAAAGAGCTCAAAAATGCAAAAAATGATATTATTCCGATAGCGGCCTTAATTCAGGTCTGAAAGGGTTAAATCTCACGCCAGAGTATACTCGAGATGGCCTCCTAGGGCCGTATCATCCCAAGCCAAGTATTTTCTTTCCCAGGGACAGCCTAATCTATGTAGGTAAGTAAACAGGCTAAGTAAAAGACAGTAGGTACAGAATCTCGTAACAAGCGAAAAACCTGCACATATTCGCGTAATTTTGCGCTGCCGTCAGGACCCTCGCAAAACTTAGGATGAGAGCTTGCGTAGCTTTGGAACTTGAGATTTAAAGTGTTAAGATGTTTTTCCGTGGAAAGTGGGAGTTCGATTCCTGCTAAGTAAACCAAACATAGTCTGAGAAATACGCCTAAAAGCAGGTAAGGATTTTGAGTGGAGGAATATATACTTACACTGTATCCGGATTGAATTCATACCCCCTATATGACCGCTTCCATTGATTGCACCATCTTACACATGGGTGCTTTTAGGTATGTTACGGGTTATATCTATCACCTGCTGAGACGGAACCTCCCAGAAATGTGTGTTTTCTCCATTCTCCACTATAAGGAGGTGGCACGAGTTCAATCCGGAAACAGTGTAGTACAGTAGCGAAGCTGAACACTCAGTGCAGTAGCAAAAAAAACTAGGTTTAAAGAAAAAATAATGCATGGAGCTTGTATTCATTCAAACCTATGGCAGCTCGCAAAAAGAAAATGAATGGAATACTTGTTTTCATTTCCATCGAGTCATTTCATGTACTCTTCAAAAGAGGTGGAATCTTAATTTTTGCCATAATAGAGATGGCTATGTCCTTAAAGTCGTTGGTATTCGATGCATTTCTAATTTGCTCAGTTCAGCAAGTAATTAGAGACCAGAAAAAAGTTTTACACTGAGCTACACTGTACTCCCAGACAAGATCACAGATGCAAGGAGACCTGTTACACGGGTTCTCCCCTGAAGTTCAGATTACAATCCTTGTCTTGCATTCACAGTCCCAACCATAACGGGATGCATTATTTGAGATAGTTGCAACTGCCGAAACACTCGCAAATTTGAGGGTGAAATAATAAGTTCGGTGTGGGCTCACATTAATTTAGTGATAGGAAAATCTGTGAAGATTCAATCATATATGGTGAAATGCAAAATGAAATTTAGTGACTGAACCCAATTTAGTGAAGGTCTATTGCAATGTTGCAGTCAGCATTTCTGCAAGAGGAAAGGATTCGGTGACGAGTTCAGTATTATTCGGAGGAAAATAAAAATTGAAGAATATAGTTTTAGTTCTTGTCGGTCAAAGAAAGGGGCCAGAGACAGGATGGGAATGTGTGCGGATTCTCGTTTCTGGAAAGGCATGCTAAAGACAAGTTTGGCTAGTTCCAGTCCAGTCTCCTTTCACTAAACTATTTCTAACCATCTAATTATTTCACCAAACTAAAATTAATTGAGCTAAATATTATTGCAGTGAATTCCTACCGCTGTGATTAATTTGCGCTAAACATGAATCGAAATTCTTTCCCCCAGCACTTCGGATTGTGAGTACAGGGTGATTCATAAGTTCGTCACTATCATGCTTACGTTCACTGCAAGAGAAGCGTTCGCCTTCTAAGAAAACCAATTGCATTTTATAAAAGACCACCTTTTTCCTACGGAGTACCTCTACTGAATTTTGATTCTGAATCACGCCTCGTTGCCGTATATTGCAGAATTGGGACGTGACATACTCTTTCAACAGAATGGTGCCCCACCGCAGAAATGGCGACCAGCGAAAGTAGGCGAGTGTTTTCGCTCCTGGATGCTTAATTTTGTGGTCAGTGGATGAGCTGAAGTGGCCCCAAGGGTCACCTGATTTGCCTCCCCGGAACTTTTTCTATGAGAGAATGGCTGAGGACACTGTATGCAAGGAAACCGACAAACATTGAGTAATTGAAGAGAGCGATCAACGTTAAATAGCATATCCTTACAGAATTCTTGCAGAAACTGTGCCTTTTAATCCTGGCCAGGTACCGGGTATATTTTAGCCCTTTTTCAGTAATTTTATTTGCAGCTCAATTGTAACACTCCCAAAATCCAAGTGTTGAGATTATGTTATGTGTGCTTCCTCAGACGACCCCATGTATTCCTCGATAGGTCTGCAAATCCATTCAGTACTTCACTCAAAATACGTTTCAATACTGCCTGAATAATGAGTGTGCCTTCGGACCCACGAGACGTACTCTTCCCCATTGATTGAAGTTCATCTTCGTACGAACAATAACCCGCACCAGATTAGCCTACGTGTTGAGGCTTACAAAGCCTGTTCCTTATTTTCAGTAAGAGTCCAATGATTGAGGCTAATAAGTACTATTCAGCATTCTCAATATAATCCGAATGCTTGAGGCTGACAGACATTTCATTGCTCGAAGGCAAGTCTGTTGGCATCTGATTTGTTGAAATCTGCCGGGTGGTTTTTGCTCTTTGTTTGTCTGTGTATTAGGTAATATGATATATTTAATGCTTTCAGTACTATAAGTTTTGTGCTTGAGACATATAAAAGGTACAGTCCCCCTGAAGCTAGTGCAAGGCTATCTCATTTGTCAGAATTCATTTGGGAATTTTTGCTCCGGGCCAATCTGTGCGGTCTGAATATAATGTACATTTCAGTACTTTCGGTACTAGATCAGCTCTTTGAAATCCAAAAAGACTCTCCCAAATACAAGATACGATGTAGGGCGCAATTGTGCCTTATATCGTGAAGCAGATTCCTGATAGTAGCTCCTGTATTAGGTGTTCACATTTTGGAGAAAAAAATGACCCTGAAGTCCGTGATCAATTGGTCCAGTCTGAATCCGGCTCCATAGCGATAAAAAGTTATCTTTCCTGATGCTCCAAAAATAGTCAAGCGTCAAGACCCATTAAATCAAACAGGAAACAAAGGAATCCGGTTAATGACTGTTATTAGGTGCTGGGTTACTAATAGGAACCCAGCTGCAGCATTTTTTGCAGAAGAACTCGTAATGTGAAAATAAATTATCATTTACTCCATCAATAGAAGGAAAATGAGAAAACTGCATTTTCAAGGCCTTTTTTATTCATAGGAAGTCGGAAAACACAATTTATTCTCGAAAAAATGTCGTTCAAAATTTTCGGTTTTCGGTATGCACTGCGAAAAAGTCAGAATTCTTTCGAGACAGCGTCGAGATAATGAGTGAAATGAGAAACCCAGTTCTGAGGGAGAGACCATGAACACGAGTGAAGGGAATGGAAAATGAGAGCAGCGATCTTCTTGGGTGGCGGATTCCTCCAGATATGCTTTTTTTATGTACACCCTGCGTATCGAAAGGTTAAGTGGAAGGATTAGTCGTACGCTCACTAAAACTGGAATTCTCTCATATTTAACCCCTTACAATCCAATTTCGTCACAGGGAGTATGTCCGTCAACTCCAATTTATTTTCAGCACAAATAAGGAAAAAGAAGGATTTTGCTTTCTACTATTTTAAATTGCGTTTAGGTGAATTATATGACTTATTTATTATTGCCATGGTGATTACAATATACAAAGATACTGTCTTCCTCATTGAACTCGAACTTCTCTGTGCTTGCCGTTAAAGCTCCAGCATCGGAGCTACGAGGTAGCAGGAATACAGACGAGTGAAATTTATATCGGAGGATGTCCGACATTGGAGCGGAACAGGAAAAATTTTATGTCGGCACAGGTCCGACAGAGGATCGTAAAGGGTTAAGGAGCGGATCTCGGTTACTATTAATGAAATTGCTCTTGCCAATCAAAAAGGGGTGAACGCATTTTCATGTGGTTGTCCTCTCAGCGAGCCTGTGACTCTGTCCCTATGGTGTCTGTTCTTCTGTCTAAGGCTGAAGCAAAAGAAAATCAGCCTGGATTGGGACATGATGGTTCAGTTGAGTTAGAAAGCGGTTACAACCGAATTTTTCACTCGTTCAGCGAGATACCAAAGGAATGCTGTCGATTCTTTGAGGGATGAATTGCAATTTGTTGTGGTCTATGAAATGAAAAGGAAGAAGCCCTGGATCTCTTCTCGTGACCACAGCGGCTAAAGAGGGGAATGGTCAGCCGAGTGACGAATGTCAATGAGCAAGAAGAGATATCGTCTCGTGACGATATGCTGGTACGAGGTTAGAATGGAGATGATGATCCTCTGATGAGGGTGATTCATAGTCCCTCGAGTCACCGATTGGCTAATGAATGGCTGCCGAGATATGCCATTGAATCCTGCCTAAGGCTGCCTATGCACCGTAGAGACAGGCAGACAGACGGACATACCCGGCACCGAGAAAGGCGTGATGTGTAAATGATATGGTCCTCCGGGAGCCAGGTATGGATCACTGGGAACCTCCCCAGTTCTCTGATTATAGGGAGTCGCTGGAATCATTAATTTCACGACCCCTACCCGATCATCTGCATAAATCGTGATTGTGAAATAAGGTTCAAGAAAAGAAAGAGAGAAAGTTGCGATTGATCATTATTGTCCTGCTCATTAGAGGTCGAACGTGATGCAGGACAGAACCGCGCACGTGACACTCTCTAGCCCAAGACACATGCTCGCAGCTATGCTTAGTAGAACGCAGTTCGACTACTATGATTTGCGCTTCTAAAACGCCCCCTCCCATGCTCTCCATTAATACCCTCGTAGACTGAAGCGAGACGTTATCTACCGCATTTTTCCCTAACATCTCTTCGTGCACATCAAGTGCACGAAAGGAGTAGTAGCGGGATAGCAGAAGGAGCCCGGGGATCCGGCATACAATCGCCAATTTCATGCGATGAGAAATTTCATACTGAACTGATTTAATGCGGATCACAGAACTTACTAACAATCGATTCACGATTTAAAAAATTATCGAGGAAAAGCATAAATTCAAATATCATAATGGGAGCACCTCGTCATCAGTTTCGCATGAGTCCTACTAAATACATCGGTTGGGAAATCGTAATGCTAAACTGGGGTCATTATTGACAATCATGCCTCCTATCCATCGAGTTTCTAATGCGATAAGGATAATGGTTTATTTTTTGCAACGATTTATCGGGTATGGTTGCTAAAACCATTATGTGAAAGTCTGTATGAGAGAGTTTAAAAAAATGCAATCCGATCAGCCAAGTCTCGACAGAATTGACCTTTAATTCCTACGAAGGCCTATTCTAGCCGAAAGTTTTGGTGTCTTTCTCTGGTGTACTCCTTTGCTCATGTGGATTGTTATACGAACCCTGGTGTACCCTTTTGTAATATGGTGCTTTCTTATTGTATGCGAAAATGCATAGCCTCTCATGACGTGGTAACATTTTCATCTCAGATTATTTTCAATATGAATGCACAACTCGATCGAATCATCTATTATGCGAAGCGGCAAAGGAAGTACTAGCGGAAAGAAAAGGTAGATGCAGTTCTTTGAAGTCTTGAGCAGAAACGTTGAAAATGCTGGAATCTCGGATTTGTGCCTGAGCATGCACTCCCTACCGGTCCACGCAACGGAAGGCTAATGAACTGGGATATTACTCGCATCTCCGATTGCCTTGGAGGTGAAAGTTGTCTCACAAGGGAAGTCAGAAGTGCTTTTCGATCATTGTTCACTGGACTCAGTGCCACGAAGAAAAAGAGGGGGAAGAAAAGAAGAAAAGAAGTGTTATTAAGCCGGCTGCATTCCGATCTCCCTGGTAGCCCCTATTAGGCGGTAATGAAACTCATTATTGCATTGCATATTACACGCTGTTTGATCGGAGCCTGGATTGTTTCGTTCGAGCCCCGGAGGCTCCTGACTCGAAGCCCATACAACCACCCCACAGGTGTCTCTCCACGCGATATCCAATCGGCCCAGGTCAGGGTATAATCGCTCCCATTTCCTCCGCCCTGGGCCTTTTCAGATTCCATGCCATTGTCACGAGATCATTTTCCATGACACTGCTCCTCTATGGTAATTGAAGAGTATCTGTCATCCTTCCAGGGACCCCTCTGGATGTAAGCTAATTAGAATGCAGCAATCGGGCAGTCACCTGCTGATGCTGCACGCAGCCATCGTCTTATCCTGGTTTAGGAATTACAAAAAAAATTGTATGCTTCGGTTTCCGCTCAAGAATGGAAAAATAAGACAGAGCTGAAAAGATACTCCGACTGATATTCTCGATGCACGCGCCTGCTACCCGCCAAGCATTCATGCATTGCCATGAGTATGGCCTCGAGGATGCCACCTTGGCGACTTCGACGCCAAGAGCTTAGGCATTCATGGAGATATCATGTCTTATCTTCCAAGAACTAGAAAAACAACGAGGGGATGAAAAAATTAGAGGCTTCTAACGAGGACCCCTCCTGACTCGACGAGCCTCAATGTCTGTCGTGAGGCTCTCATCAGGAATGCGACGGCCTTGGCGGTTTATATAATAGCACTTGGAAGTCTACGAATATAAAAAAAAAAGAAAAAAGTATTTTATCTTTAAATAAGCTGCTTGTATGAGGTGCAATGTTGTGCTCCCGATCGGGGGTCCTCCAGACGATCCGGGATATGGTTAAAGCGAAGTTTAATTTGGATCCCAGCAGGACGGAGACGAGTATCACGATTCCCATGCCCTTCCCTGCTTGACCTCACGAGCCATACCATATGGCTCCCTGCCCGTGCTAGATATGCCCTAGAGTCATTAAGAAGGAGTCGACAGATGGACAGCCCTTATATGCTTTTTTTCTTTCTTCTACCTCTTTCCGTAGCCCTTTTTGCATATTATCATAAATGCCAGGAGCTTGACTCAAGGCGCGGATGTCTCGTCCGGTGAAAGCTCCTTGATGGATCATCTGCAAAGTAGAAACGCATCTACTATACATCTGGATAGCTATGGGTTCGAGAATATTGTGTTTCCATCGTGGTTCCACCATCGAACGGAATTTTGCCGGGTTTCCGAAATCCATTGGAATTCCAAGAGTGGGAGTCGTTGTCTAAGCAGTGTCACTTCATTTAAGGACAGATATACCATAACCCGTCAATACCTCTGCAGAGAATGGGAAAGAAGTTTCCCAAAGGAATTCCTAATACATGGGCTTGTTCATGAGCTCATTACGATCAATGCAACAAAGTGCCGAACAGCCGGCAGATGAAATCGCGATATCATTTATATCGGGAGGTAGTTCCAATGCATTCAAGGACATGTCGGGGTCTTCTCCCGTAGATAATCCTATTTGAGAGTGTGGGAAAATCCTAGGGCAAGTCGAGATAATATCTCATCTGAAGGAGAGGAGGAGATTACAAAAAACGAGCTAAGAATGTGGATGTATGTGGTAGGCAGGCAGGCTATAATGAATAGAAGCAGCGCAGGGCTTCTTCTTCCGATGTGTCTGTGTGCCTCGGGTGAATTTCGGCGCCCATATTCTCCGTGGAGCCAGGCCCGATGCTCTGCTCTGATATTACGTGATATCCCTCCATGATAGATAGGTCTACCATTCCCTAGGTCATAGACCCATCGAAACACTACCTGACCTGTGCTCCCAGACTGCTATTTATGGTATGTAAGAGGCTCTCGTAAAAAGTGGTAATTAGCCTCCTCGAAGATGCACGAGCGAAGAAAGCAAGGCAGGGATTGGGGAAACAAACATTTATTTCTATACGCTTCTAATTGGATTCTCTCTTCACATCATAGCATCAACAAGAGAAAATCCCAGTTCAAATAACAGCAATGATATAAAAAATCTTTGTCATGTTTGACTAGAGTTTGCAGGGAAAGGAGGTCATTCCCCGGAGATATCAGTATATTTTCAACATAGAAGATATTGTATATTGAACTGTCGTTTGCGAAATGGAAGAACCGCTTATAATCAGAGATCCCCTCAAAAATGCACTCGCATGATAATAAAAAAAAGACTGTGTGACAGTCAGAGGATATACATAATAATAAACTCTGCATGGCACCAGCCTGCGTGGCGTAAAATATAAGGCACTTGGCATTGGCACCATTCCGGTTGTCTTCTGTTATGGCAAACGGAATTCAAAGAACCGCTCTCGAGGAGCTGGCTCGAGTTGGTACAAGGCAAAATGGAGGGAAAAAGAAACAAGTTGTACAGTACAGGTACACAGAAGGGCACTAGTGCATTTTGGAGATTGCATGCACCTACGATCACCTTCACTCGATAGCTAAAAGGGAGAATAGGCTTAATCCATACCGGAAGACCCCTGGAGTCTGATATGAAGAGACCCAGACCGATCGAGGTGGGAACCTATGTAGGACCCACAGGGGTTCCATTTATCGATCAGGTTCCTCACCTTAGCACCCAACTCGATTCGATAGAACTCGTTCCGTATTTACATCAAGTACATGATTTGTGTGCTTCAGACAGCGACTTTTAAGGTGTACTGGCAGTTGGGACGGAGCTCAAAGCTTTCACCTGACACCCTTTCAAGTGAAAGATAGACATAGACATACTTATTTAAATAGTGAATCTTGGACTCATTATGTAACATATACTCGTTGAAACTGAACTTCATTTGACTTCCACGGATTGGGGAGTCGATCGATCCTTAACCAAGGCAAGTCCCTTGTCACTAGGAAGACAGTCTGCACAAAAGCCGTGCACAAGGTGTTGAGACGCTGTCAGGAAGCTTCGACCGCACTGGTCACATTCCTCTTGAGGGTCACCTGCAAAAGTAAAGTTCATTAGTTTTCCTGGTTTCTCAACTGTTTCTGAACTAGTCTGGCTATATGACGTTGTCATTTTCCCTTACCTTCGTGGGTCTTCATGTGAGCCCTGAGGTTGCAGGCAAGGGCAAATTTCTTGTGGCATAATTCACAGGCATGTGGTTTGTCACCTGAAACAAAGTACCAGTAAAATGCGTTTATTAGATGAATTGGCGCCCGGATGGAACAGATTGTCATATTACAAGGAAAAAGGGCAGGTTCGTGTTTGCAATCAATAACCAAGAACTCCATTTGTAGCGGAGCGATAAGTCGCGGGTCGAGGGAGGAGGATTTAGACACACGGGCAATTAATAAAGGGCGGGCCAGCGCGCGTGGGATGGGATATGTATGAACTCCCAACATCCATAAGTCATCTCCTTCTCTACCCATCTACTTAGTTCTCTCCTGCAGATTCAGTAGCTCCTGCCAGATCATTTATTGCCAACACGTGATGGGTTAACTTTCACAGAACTTGAGAATCCTCTCTCTTACGAGCACGTATAAATTAAATTATCGCGGCGTTTTAAAGGCGGGATGACCGAGAATAGAGGCACATGGCAGTTCCCTTCGGAGAACGCTCGTAGAAGATCATATCTGGGTTCGTGCCTTTCGGTGCTCGGTAGGTCGTGGAGTAATGCTTTTTCCGGGCACAATCGCCGACCCGTGAAGATGGAGGTCGGACTCCAGCCCTGTCTTTAGCAGCGATAGAAAACCATGCCCGATTGTTCACGAGCGAAAAGGGCGAGAGAGAAAATATGATGAAATACTGTAATTTTCTGCTCCCGTGCTACAAACCACTCCATCATCCGGAACCTATTTGGCTTGAGGGAGATAATCGAAGAAGAATCGGCGAAGAGCCGATTGCACGTGACCGCGTGCGTGATCAGATCTCCATCTTCCGCTTCGTTTCGATCCTCCGATACATTGTTCAAATCAACTCATGCTTCAATGCCTCCCGACCCCTTTCATCCGTGAACTCTAGGCCTGTATCTGATTGCAGCTGCTACCCATCCTCGGATTCCTTCACGTCCGAGTCAAGCCATCCTCCAGCTCATAAGTGTCAGTGATCAAGAGGACAGCCCTAATGTTGCAACAAACCAGTAAATTGGAGAACCGGTACCATATAGTTATTCTCTAGGCCGGAAATCTAGTTTTTGAGAATCCGTGCTTTGTTCCCCTCGATATTTTTCTCCTCTCGCATTTGTAGGTGTCGATTGACGACATCAGGATGATAGGGGTGTGCTCCCATTCTTCAGCCGGCGGTTCAAGCAATCATTCAGGGGAATAGGGAGAAGATGCAGTTAGATCCAGTCGGTCTGAGCTCTGGTATGTGGGCACATCATATTGCATCGAGCCTTATTACAGGGTTGGAGTCGTTGATTAGCCAGGAGGCCCCAGAAGGTGTCGCCTGAGGCTTTTCCTCATGCTCGTCCGATGCCATGCTTTGATAAGACGAGACGCTACCGAATCTCGGACCTTAATCACTGCCTAATTGCTAGCAATCACCTTTCTGTGCATTACGTGAAGTTTCCTCGCCCCTTAATAGGGGCTTGTCACGGAAAAAAACCTCCAGCACCCGCATCCTCTCGGATTCCTTGCTCCTGCCGTCTTTGGCTTCGCAATTATTTATCTTTTCTGCTTCATTTATCACGCCGTGCTCGCCAATGAATTTCAAGTAGATCCTCCCGCCGACGCAAAATGAGGATCTCGATGAATGCCACGATTGCCGCAATCGATGGCCCAAAAAGAGAGAATCTTTTGAATGACCCGTGCTACAGCAGTAGCATCGAAAATACCCGTGAGCATATTACAAGGAGGGGAATCCCTCTTTTTAGCGGGGGAATCTCGGAGCCGCCGCCTCCACATGCATTGTGTCAATGGTGGGTAGGGGGGCGAAAGAGGGCTAATGTATTTCCCTCGTGAGATAAGGCGACTTCCATGCTTCTTCCCATCGCCTGGAAGGCGCAAACAACAATGCACAATAAAAGGCTCTCGCCTAATAGCCATTGCACATTACCGCCATAAAGATCAATAGTCTCCTCCCACAGATCATGTGCATGCGGGTAAACCCGGATAAACTCGTTGTGATCGTGGGTCTTGCCTAGAGCCATTGATCCAAGGACGACAGCATTATACCGCATGCAGAATTAAGTACATCAGGAAAGTCAACTTGGAGAATGATAAAAAGAAAAGATTATGGTTCTACCCTGCATGAATAATTTGGTGTGTCTACGCTGTGCGTAAAACAAGAAAATATTCGCAATATCATATATATATTTATCGAGGCCGAGAAAAGAACGAGGCCATCTCAAGGGGAATCCAACGGTTCATTTGGAATTGCTTGGACGGACACTCAAAGAAATGGGCTCTATGGTTGTCACTTTAGAGGGTTGAAATCCCTTACGATGGAAGGAATGGATCAATATTGGACGGGGAGACCTGACAGTGGGCGTGGCAAGGATTTTGAAAGCGCATATCTCTCAGGAGATCCTATCACCTATCGGCGACTTCGGACAATGGTTCTGGCAGCTGCTTTTAAGCGCATTCATCGAAGACAGCTCCCTGTAATCACGGCAGGTGAATACTCGAGGGGGTCCATTGACGAAATAGCACCTTCTTCCCTCTTCGAAACATGACAAGCATGGAAAGGGGTTCCTCCGCTCTGGGAATGCTTAGTGGGTTTCTCAATCGTTTCAAGAATTTTTGAAAATAACATCGAACAATTTTACGCTTATTCATTTAATGAAGGAGTACAAGTTCAAGGTATTGAATTCCCATCCCCACCACGCCACTAACGAGTGAGAGTAGGTGGCACCAAGCCTAGAGAATGCATCCTCAACAGCGCTGACATCTGGATTGAAGAGGCATCGGCTAATGGAAAGAATGAGGGAGGGCTGGGTTTGTCACCCGGTGGTGGATCGAGCTCATTACCAGATCCAGTTCCCTGCACTTGATGATGGTATCGAACCAGTCCTTGAACTTGGTATGGACGTGACCTCTCGGCCAGGAACCTGTTTCCTTCCATCTCCGATACCGATCGAAATCAACGCATATCCGACGGAAAAAGAACGCGCAAGTCTCCAGCGTTAATGAGCCGAAGATTCGAGATTTATGATTCGGATCACAAGAAAAACATGTCTGTCAATTATGCTCCAGCCAAGGGGGATTGATGAGAAAGAGCCGAGAGCCAGGAGTTCGTAGATAAGAGCGTCCCAAATGAACGTTGCATGGCGTAAACATGTATAGGAAGATTTTTGAGTCAATATTCACGTTTCCAGTAGCTGAGCCTCGCCCAAGGGGAGCATCTGCATAATGGATCATGTTGTCTTGAGATGGGGCTTCCATGCACCATAAGCGATGGATGGCTTGCTTCGGGGTTTGTTAATACGCTTGTACTGTTGCCTTGCCTCCTTACTTACCTCAATTTTCAGCTCAGATCTATCGAGATTACATGGCTGACCCCATGCATGACCAGTGCACCCTGGCGCAGTCGAGCTTTACCCCCATAACACTTTCCTTTGGTTTTTTCGTCGTTCAATGGATTTCCGAATCTACGATGGATGAGGCATAGACTGATAACGCCTATCATTCAGCTGTTGAGAGGAATCACTGATATGGGACAGGTTTGAAATGTATGAAGAATGTGGGTCTCACTCTGCGTGGGAGGTAAATGACGCGAGAGGTTATCTACGGCGTGGATGTAAATCCAGGAGACAGTAGGGCATGTGATAATGAGAAAGGAACTAGACAATGAGAGAGGAGGATGTTGTGTTCTGGGATGACACGGTGAAACATGGAATGCGCATTATTCCTCTGCATGACACTCCATTCGATCACACTTCAAACGATCCCGTCCACGCACGTTCAACATTGAGACGTTGCATTATATACGAAAGAAAAAAAATATTCGCCCTCCAGACACTGACCCTGCCTTTCAACCTGGGCAACATCAGAAGTGTCATTGTCCCACCACGAGGATATGTCGTTTCCGGATTCTAGACCACTTCCAAGAGTTCGAGGCTTCCAAGTATGAAATGATTGCAGTTGTGGTCAGTACCACTGCATATTTAAGTCTGCGCAGTTGCCAGGATCAAAACGATTATCATTCAAATCTCGACTTTCGCCAATTACAAAATTAGGAGCGGAGACTTTTGCATGCGTAATTAGACTCCCGGTTCTGAGTTATTGCGTGGGATTTGCATAAATGGCATGCAAATGTATGCCGGCGGCCAAGAGGCACAATATGCGTTTAGCTCCAATTATGGTCAGGCGTGGAATGGCACCGTGTAATTATAGAGATGTAGCCACTGGCATACGTCTCCATCTGAGTATATATGCAGCGGTATGAGGGATTGCCTTTCGGAGTAGCAGCTACACCCATCCTCCAGAGGGTAGAAGGATATTGTTCATATCCATGCATATGAATGCGGGGTAAAAAAGGCCAGTTATCGGTCTTCAGCATCTGACAAGGGATCCCATGTACTTCGCTCGCTTCTCTCATGCATAAGAGTCAGTGAGTGAGTGAGTGGCCGGCTTTATTCCACTATCATTGGGAACAATAGCCTCCGATGGGCGATTCCTTGACCCATTAGAATTTCAGATTCCTCCATCAAAGGAGCTTCCCACACGCGCCAGAACCGATCCTCGTGCGATGAGAGTACCACGGTGCTCCTGAACGGATATTGAAGTTCATTGTAATTTTGCAGGTCACTCGTGAATAACGGGAAGAGGCACCCACATTTCCCGACGGGGAAATGAGGATGATTCAGTTCAATAAGGATCCGGGCGTTGAAGCCTCGCACCAAGAAAATGCATTAGTACTCTGCCTTAGGGTCTCCTTTGTCACTCATATGTAAACCAGCTGGCTTAAGGTGTGCTATTACAGGAAGAATCCACTCGCAATAATAAGCGCTTTTAGAAGAATAATAAGAGCATCTAATGGGCCATAATGTGTCATCTCGACGAGACTTGCGTGCACTGCCGACTACAGCGACATCTGAATCATCCACGCCTTATTAGTCTCCCCTATGATATAATTGCACAGGGAAATGAAAGAAAAAGAATCAAGCTTGGTCATGGATCATTATCCCCTAATCGGACCATATGGCGCTGTCACTCGACAAGCCATGGGGGCTAGGCCCGGGCCTCTGGGGTGGCGCAAAAGTCGGGGATCATCCTCAAAGGCCACCAGTGTCGACAGGCTTTTTTCTTTCCTAATGTACCACGCCATTATGTTCAGCTGAAACATACGTGCATGATATTCATGGGCTCCCATCTGTGAAATATCATCCATTAAAGTCCATGCCCCTGTTTCTTTTAAAGGTATTTATAAAAGCGGGAGTAGGATTGATATCGTGACTTATTTATGAGTCTCCCGGTGAGCGAGAATGAACCTGGGATTTATTGCTGACGCTTTCCTTTTTTCTTTCCTATTCGCTTGCATCTGCATATCACGAAATAGCACTTCTTGCCTCTCCTCATCCCGACGCAGACAAAGGCTTGCGAAACTCGAAGGCCTCTTTTGATGGACAGCCGTGCGTATGCCCTTCAGCCCCGTAATCATTTCCTATTTGCACGTGAATCCATCTATTTTTTATGCTGCATATGCGTACTCACTGTGCAATATGCATCCGACAGGTATTCTTCGCAGTTCAGGCACGGTACAATAAAGCGGCACCTCAGGGGATAAAGTTTCGTCATTCTTATCGGAGGCGGAAGTGATATTGCCGAAGGAATGTCCAACTCTTGCAGGCATCATCTTTCACGTTTGAGCGGATCCGACCAAAAAGGGTGCAGGGGCGAAAGAAATCAGCTGCTCTGTGCTTGAGGCTAAGAAGTAGTGACGGGAAATGACCTGATTGAGTGGCGAGAAAACGGGGGGGAGCGATTCATACGATGACCTTTGACTTGAGACCCACGTCCCAACACACGTCTCCCATTAGACAGTGGGTCAGACACTTTTCCTAATGAGCCCGAGATTTCCCAACTGTGGGGATAATTGCTCATTATGTCATTATGTGTCATCATCATCATCTTCATTATTATCATCGAAGCGGGCCAATCCTGGTCTGATTAGCCGCTCATCGAGCGGAAACCCGAGATATATCTTTGGTGTTGATCGACCGATACGGAACCGATAATGCAATGGTCCGTATTCTATGTATTCCGAGACCCCTGAGGCTATGTACTTTTCTTCTCACGCCATTCACACCCTCTAATTGACTGGTTCTAGGGGGTCCCGACTGCTCCTTTCTTTTGTCTCCTCTCACTCTTGTAGAAAGCCGATGAGGATTTCCTGGAAGATCCGCATTGCGTCCTCGACCGTATATTTATCTACCACCCTACTTTCTTTTTCCCCTCGCAAACAGGTGGAACAGATTAATGCGCAGATGAAGGGAGTAATTAGCACGAGGGGGTGACCATGTCCAGGTAGGTGGTAGGCTATGAGGTAACCTTGTAAGGATTGGGGGGGGATGTTATCGAAAGCGTCATGCAGCGAATCGAATGGAATCGGTGTCCTTGCGAGAGCGGAAAATTTCCCTTCTCTATATGAAAAATATTGTGATAGGGAAGCTCGGCATGGGGTGGCTTATGCTGCAGGAGCTACTCAATAATGTCCCCGTTTTCCCATTGTCTTCCAGTAAGGTATTTTCCCACGCATGGGATGTTCGATTAATCACGTGTTATCCAGTGGCCAGGCCAAGGGGGGTAAAACTCCTTCAGGCATGAACCTGAGGCCCGGGCACTTACAATCACACTCGCACACAGAAATGGGACCATTGAAAAACAGACCCTGATTGAATGACCATTCCCACTTCGCTTGAATCGCTGTCATTATCGCGTAGCATGGATCTGCTTCGCGTTTTTTTCTTCCCTTATATCTACTTGGTAGGTCTACCTTTCATTAGCATAGCTTTTCTTACATCGTCTAGAGCTGCTCATAGCGGGATGCCGTTCACTTTAACCATCTTTATTCCCTTTCTTCCCTTTTTTTTTTTGCTCGAAGCGATAAAGCATCCTATTGATATATGTATACGAGGACACAGGCCATAGCCTCACTGGTTCTGGTGGTTCAGATACTTTATAGAAGTTTATGTCTCTGAGTCATCAGAAGGAATCCTGGCAGAAGACCTGAAAAGACACGAGACAATGGGATCTACGTGCATCCTTGAACGTGAATTTTCGGCGATGTTCGCGTCCGACGTTTTAAATTAACATGTAGATGAAATCGATACATCATGGCCACGCGCCCCAAACAATACTCGTCCGATTCACCATGCTTCCCCGCAAAAATTCGACTTCATTAGCATGAGAAAGTGTCACGTCATGCACCCATAGCCAAGAATCTGTCCATATGGCGCATTTTCCCCCATGGAAGTGTAACTGAGTAGCTCACACCGTGAAAGCAATGAGCCGACATGGTTCCTTTGAACGTAAAAACATCTCGGACCCTAAATGACCAGGAACGTCGCTTCACCCTCGCGGGTCATTCTAGTTGCGAGAAAAAGGACAGATTAAAATTCATGAGGGGATTTCCATTCTTCTTTCCCTCGCTTGATTACAGAGGAGGTACCTTGCGGACCCATGGCGCCAACACGGACAAGCCCCTTCAGGCTCTAAACATCACCATTTTCTCCTTGTCCTCGCTATTTTCGACCATCAGGATGAGACGTTTGAAACCTATTCCATTATCTGGGACTCAATCCCTTGGGTGAAGGTACAGCGCCGGGACTCATATTCAACGCGGGAGGAGGTCTTCGGCGATTGCATAATGTAACTATTATGAGGAAGAATAAACTCGGGAGATCATGAGATCGGCACGCGGGGAGAGGGGGAAGAAGAAGAAGAAGAAGCAGGAGAGGGAAAAAAGGAGACAAGGGATGCTCAAGGTGAACATGCAGGTGCATGTATGGGAGATGATGATGACGATGATGATGAAAACCAGGCCAATAAGGAGTCGCCCCGGGACTGCACAGGCTCCCCCTGAGACTTGATCAAAATCCCCCATGGGGGTCTTTTGAGCCTCACCGCTGAAGTCTGAAGGCCTCTTACCTATTCCTCTCCAGCATCGGCTTTTATATTATGGGATCCCGGTCTTTCGGGTGACTTATTCCTTGTTTCTCGATTTCTACCAGAGGGGGTGCTTCCTCTCGTCATCAATCCTCGCCTGATTGCCTCCAACCCTCTACCCTTTCCTCCTCAAAGACATAGAGCGTCGGCGACTTGCAAAAGAGCCCGTCGAGTTTTACGTACAAATCGGATGCGTTATTCAGCGTGCCCTATTAGCCCTTTGTTGTCTTCTGACATTTCCTGTAGGGACTATTGTGTCTGGGAGAAGCGGGACCGCCCGCAGAAGCTCACCTGTGTGCAGGAAGAGGTGGTTTTTGAGGTTGGTGTGCTTGCTGAAACCTCGGTTGCAAATGTGGCATTTGTAAGGCCATGACCCATTGTGAACGTACATATGGGACTTCAGATCCCCTGGCGTCGGGAAGCTTTTCGAACACAGCGAGCATTTGTGAGGCTTCTCCTGCGGAAGAAAAAGCAGTAACAATGCCGTGAGACTTCTATGCTGCTTCTACTTCCAGGATTGTATGCATCTCTTTAATTAAAATATAAAAAATCTTGTAATTCCATAAACATAGTTTTATGTCATTCCTCCGTATACGAATGAATGGGTGGGATAATTAATTCACAACGGGAGAAACTACTGCATATGTCCTCTTGTTAGAAGGTTGTTGGACTACCGCATTTTGAGTCACTTCCTATTGTCTCTTCAAATAACGACCAATTTTCCATTGTCTCTTCATATAACAGAAGTTTTCCTTGATTTACAGGTTGTAGTCACCCTGATGTTTCGGATATTCATCGATTAAAAAGTAGATCCTTTCCTCGTAGCATCTAGGAGTCGATCTAAACTCGTTGCAATCTCGGCGTTAGCCTTTTGATTCGGCATTTGAGTGAAAACTGTGACGATTGCATTGGAGGAGACAGGGAGTTTCCTTCTAGGCAGGAGGAGTCATTCGGATGTCCGGAGAAATAGTTATGGCGTGCCCTTATGAAAAACTGGTATGACGAGAAAATACGGCTTTCCAAAGATGATGGACAAAAAACCATGTTGATGGACTTGAAAGACTTTAATTCTGCATCGATCAGACTTCATCGTTTGCAGAGGTCGATACCATCAGGACAACAGGAGAAACCCAATTGATGAGAGAAAGGGAGGAGAAGGAGGAGGTAAACATCTCGACAACGAGAAGTGGGAGGTGGCTTGTACAGATCGAGGGTCATGGCCAATTAGCTGCGTCGGTCTCATTAGACGAATCAAGATTTATTAGTGCTTGATGGACTTGTGATGTACGCGCTCAGAAATGCCAATTAGAAGATGCCTCTCCGGTTCCGTCCGAAAGTTATCCAGCTTCCCATCTCGATGGATTCCGGGACATACCATCATCTCTTGACCCATCCCGGATACCAAGTGGGCGACGCCCAAGTCTTCACACGCACTGGAGTCGCAATCTTTGTGCCCTATCGGCTTCATAATGTGACGAACTTGAGGAGCAAAAACTGTTGTCTAATCTTCTTTCCTCGAAAGGGCTTATCGGATTGGAAATTATCCAGAAATTCTACCACTTCTACTTGTCGCTCCAGATTATAATGAAACCTCTGCATCTGGAGGCGAATAATGAGATGAGAAACGTCGGGAACACGTCCTTGGTAAAGCGGAAAGCCTCCAAACGGACGACAAAAGGCGAAAAAATTCCAGAAGAGGTGAGAATCATGAGGGATCCTAATCCCGGATAAAGGTAGCTAGTCTTCGCAAGGAAAAAGTCACCTGCGACGACATGCCATCTGCAGACAGATCCTCTCAATATTACACTGTGGATAAAGTCCCTATGTACAGAGCATTCAGGAACATATGGTGCTGCGATTCTCGAACTTCACTTTCTCCTTATGCTCCGTTCGCTGTATGTATGCAATGAGAAAGAATAGGGAAGACGTGGGAAAGCCTCTCATGCGATTCACGTTCATGGCAAAATTCTTATGGCACACCATAGCATCCGTGTCCGTAAGTGTGCCTGAAAGCAAGCAATTTAATGAATTTCCCTCCTAGTGAATTGTAGTACTCTGCAAATTCATGTCACCATCATCACATGAAGCAAAGGCGAGGTTCAAGCATAAAAAACTATTTAACGATTTCGCAATATTATTCTGGATTCACCATGCGTGAATTTACAGTTATTTACAGTTGAGTGAATCCAGATGAGGTGATTGATGAAGAGAATTTTATACCCAGAAGTCCTGTTTTCTCGCAATAGGAGACGAGATCCCACACATTTCTGCTAATGGACTGCGTGGCGCATTACCATTTTCTCTCCCGCTCCAATATGCTACACTAACCATATTTAAAATAAATTTTGATCCACTATAGGATTTCTTGTTCAGTCATACGAATGTCTTTCCATTGGAGCGGGTATTAAAATGGTCGGCGTCTGTGGTGAATGGAGAGTAAAAGTACCGTAAGAGCATGAGTGGAAGGAAGGAAGCACGGTGTGCTGGCCTCCTTATGGCTCGATAAGGTATCCTGCAACTCATAAATAGAGAATTATTTCTCTCTAAGCTCAGCTTCTTAGCGGCTCAGATGCTTCTCAGCTTGTAAATGAGCTGAGTAACGACACGAAACAGACGGAAATTATGCTGTATTTTCTAACCAAGCGTGTGAAAACGACTACATGTCTAGCCTTTGAAAGCGGTATGTCTCATGTTGCGTTCGGAAACTGCTATTAGAAGCGTCAATGGCGGAAGTGGGCGTATTATACGAACACGAAACACTGAACACAACTCCATCAATATTAAAATACTAAATGCAAAAATTGCTTATAAATGTTTTTCTGTGTAAAATACGAGACACGACAAAGTATTAACAATGCATCTAAGAATCCATTAGAACTGACCATCAATACCCTTCTCATCCATTCTGATGAAATATCAGGATCTCATTGAAACTCATGTGGGGTGTACTATATCAATGCGTCTTCACGTCTTTATGCCGAAGTATTTGATTCACGGGAAGGGGAAACTATTGTTCGAAACTCAAATTAGTTCTTGATCCTGTCTAACTACTTTCATGGTTTTTTTTTTCGATATAAATCTGATGAATTCCTCTTCTTAACCATTATGGCATCTCAGACTCTCAGCGAACAGGAACCTCGAAGCAGTTTTTTTAAATAGTTTTTATATCCATGTAATGTCGTGACACAAAGCGGCATTTCCTAATGAGTCTCCAGCAGATCCTTTTCCCTAAAGCACCGCTACCCACGAAGTCAGGATCTGCAATAAGTCGGTCTGTCGATGCCACCCTGAATCCGAGGTGTCATCGGATCCTCATATGCCAAACTCAGACTTCCGACTCCCCTTGAGTCAAATGCAAATTATTTTTCAAATTGACAATATTTATGGAGATTTAGGAAAATGTATGGTAATCGAGGGAAACGGAAGCAGACAGGAGGTTGTATTTAGTGTTTCCGGAACGCTTCAAATATTATCCTGGAATAAGATTTATTTCAAATACAAAATAAAAATACAGTTGTTAATGTGTATTCAAATCTAGCAAACTTCCCAAGAAATAGTTTGAGGCAATTACAAAAGAATGCTTTTAGTATTTATATTGCGAGTTCCACCAGGATCAGGGGCAGGAAACAATGACTTAATGTGCATTAACTTGAAAATCTTCCATTAGTAATTAAACAGTCGTGATTGATTGAATTTCGTCCTAAATGATTCATAATTAGGTGGCAGGCGTGTAAACAAGACCAGAGATGAAATTGAGCTCTTGCTCGCAAAATACGTATCATCTATGGCATGATGTCTTTTTGGGCTGTTACTATTTGATGGGCTCGGAGGCATATAGAGACACGTTCTCTATAGATTCGAATAACCTTAGCAATAAAATATTCGGGAATGAATTTTGCCTGCGGGTTTGCCTACGCGGCTCCGGTAGAGAAATAAAAATTCCCTCATGTGCGGGAGATTGCAGTGACGTCATTGAGAGTAAACTTTGATGGATCGATTCCGTTGTTTCTGTATTCGTATAAAAAATAAAACTATGGGAAAGATCAGCAATGTAAAAAGTGGGGCTCAACCCGTGGAATTGGGCCGGTATTGCCAGCAGCCACAATCCTTTTACGAGGCTAACTGAGCTTGTGGCACGTTGGGGCAAGCGCCTTAACGCTGGTAGAGATTACTTTCGAGAAGTGCTTGAAGGTTCTGGTTTGCCGGATTATTCCCACTTTCACTTGAACGACCCTTGTATTATTGCAATATGAGAAGTTTAGGGATTATGTCCATGATTTTAAGGACTAAGGAAGCGGGGAATGGAATCCCCAAAGACTTTCATCCCATGCGGTAGCTGATATTTTTCGTTATATTCCATTATCACTTCCTCATTATGCTTTTCCCCTCAGAATCCAATGCCTTTAGTGATGTGAGAAAATGCAAAGTTAAATTTTGTCTCATCAGACAAAAGTGAGCATTTGTGGAGGCAAAAACATTTCCACAGCTCATCACACCATCGAAGCTTCGTTTAGGTCACTGCTGCCCTCGAAGGTAAAAAGCTACTATACTTCTGCTCTCTTCGATTCGACTTCGGTTTGCAAGTCCTTAAAGAGGAAGGAGAGACACTGCCCTCTGGCTCTCCAAAACAATCAGTCTTCTCTGCTTCCGGATCAATCTTAGCCCCGACGTCTAAGTTCCCTGGGCAAATTGTTTCACCCGCGAGTCCCTCCAATTCACCGCCATCATTTGCATTTTCGGAAAGGGAGACCCAGCTCAAACGAGCACCATACATCAGCCCTAAAATGGACTGTGGCTCTCTGTCTCCATAGATATAGCCTAATTGTCACTGTCGAACTTTAAACTCACTTTGATGTGGGTCATTCGATGATAATAGAGGTTAGAAGACGCAGTGAATCGCTTGCCGCAAACTTGACATTGATGAGGTTTTTCTCCTGAATGGATTCTTCTGTGAGTATTGAGGGAACTGGATGTGCTGAACCCTTTACCACAGACATCACATACGTGAGGCTTCTCTCCTGGAAAGGACGATAGATAAATGATATTTATTTCAATTGCGTAACGCCAAGAAGCATACATTTAATATTTCGTTCGACATATGGTGATCCTGACCTGTATGGGTCCTCATGTGTCTCTTGAGGAGGGAAGGCCTGTCGAAAGCCTTGCCACACACTTCGCAAGGCAGCATGGTTCTCTCTCGCGGTTTCCTTATTATGCTTGGGGTATTAATGATGGGCCCCACAGCCAGAGGTGTAGGAATGGCCTGAGGGCTCAGAACTGGGTTCTTGAGAGGACCTTCAAGGTCTGCCGATGGACTACTGACGGCCGAGTCCCCTGACACTGACCGTCCTTCGTCCGATGATTCGCTTCCGCTTGATCCCGGACCGTGTCCTCGTGATAATAAGGACATTGACAGGTCCAGTGGACTCTCTATTTTGGACACATAAGGGAGAGAGAATGATTCAGCATTCTGTCTGTTGAAATTGCCGCTTAAGAAAATTGTGCTATTTTAAGGCTGTGATGTATACCTTCCAGGATTGAACCCATGGTCCTCCTGTAGAGGGTCGCCCTGAAAAAGTGGAAGGCAGGTACGAGAAAGTCTTCGGGTCTCTCGGGAAGGAAATAGACGATGAGCTCTGTGTCAGATGGTATGGGTTTTATCACCTCGTAGACCGGCTCTCCTGCAAGTACAGAATAAAAAGAATTCCTTCATGATGCCAGAGGGGGAATAAAGGGTTCATATGGTTCTATAATGAAATTCGAAAAGTCATTGGTTTTTCCTTTTGTTGCAGGCGAACTGCTATTCCATACAGGGGCTGGTATGAAAGGCATTCGACAGGGAGACGTCTGACATTCCACATTGCGACACGTGGCATTCTCCCTCCAGAGACGGAGGAAATGTGAGGAAGTTTTAATATTCTGTTCGTAGCAGTCCTTTGGAAGAAGGCCGCCGCTGAATTTACAACTTGAAGTACACAATGCCCCATGCGACTGCCCTTAGAGCGTCCTCAAAGGAGTACTGTCCTGTCAAGGGCGGAGTTAAGAGGAAACCCATATCGTCAATCTGCCCGGTATGGAGAGGCCGCATCCAGATCGGTAGACCGCCACTGGCCATCCATATTTTTCATCGCAGAGGCAGTCACATGTCACGACGGGGGGATTTGTCATCGAGGCTAACAGAACAATACTCCCTATATTGATTTACAGGGGTTTCCGTACAATATGGTGTTATGGGGAGGGCAGGTCCAGAAAAAAAGGCGAACAATGGGGGCCAAGATGCCGGTCAGTCTTGAAGCTTTGATGGGCGCCGCTCTTCTGACCCATTCGAGGACCTCGTCTCGTTCTAGATAAATGACCGAATCTTTGAATGGAACTTTTATATTCAACGGGTTTATCTCTGTCTTCAGCATGCCCTTTTCGGGGATATCTTAGCTAAATATCAAGGCTTTCTCTATATCCTCGTTCCTTTCTCTGGCTCCTACGTTCGACCTATCAATCAATCAATCCGTCTCCCTATTTTTAGCATTTGGGAAACTGCTATTCCGGTTCTTTTTGTTTTTTTTTTTTGTTGCCAAATTGAAGTTACGTGTGTTGCATATGAATGCACATAGGGACTCACCTCTGTGCCTGGCTCCCAGGACATTCACAGATGCGTGAAAGGTAGGGCTGACTTTGACGAATCTCACCCAGTTGCAGTGCCTTACTCGGCATCTTCCTGTCAGAGTGATCTCATCGTACAGCCCGAACCGGTGCCGGACCTGAAGGGGATAAAAGCGGGGGAAATTTGAGTCTTCGGGCTGGGGCCTACCTTGAGCAGCACAAAAGAGGTAATGCGGTTCCGCATGCAGATCACGAATGGTGCATTCATTGAAAGCTTAATGGAATGAGAGCACCTGGAGATAACAGGTCAGGAGATGATAGAAAGGGCTCGACGGGATAAAAAGGAAAAAAAAAGAAGAAAAATTCAGCTCTGAAACGAGAAGTCCTCGAGGTGTCACTGCTCTATTAAATCGATTCATGTCCTAGCGGGCAAAGAGTATGGCACACTTGATAAATACGATTTGATTGCGAAGCTCTGTGAGATAATAAATGACCTGCCGGCTTATCAGAAAGGGAGGAAAAGGGAGGCCGGTAAAAAGGTTTTATGAAAATCAAGGATAGAGCACCCCGGCCAGGACTCCTGGTAGGTATAATTACCAACCGTGCAACGGGGTCAGACCCAGCCGGGAGGCAGATAAACCATGAGAGATGAACAAAAAGAAAAAAAAGCGTGTAGTGTATATGCGTGAACAGTATGTTCCCCTCATGCCTTCTGGGCAGGAGTGGCGGCAGCCAGGCAAGGCGCATCATTTGTTAAAACAGTTTCTAATCATAAGCTTTGTTTCCAGTCGTGCCAGAAAGCTCAGGAGGGACTACCGAGGGTCGGCTCGTCTTTGTTTCCCCATATTCCCACCGGCGGGGATAGCGCGAAAAACCAATCACCCGTCTCATTATGATTCCAGTCGAACAAATTGGTGGAACACGCAATTAAGTCACCTCCCGATGAATGGATTCTCATCCCTTCTCCCCGCCTGCTTTCCCCATCCATTCAATTAGCACCCATTAATTCTCTGCCTGTTGTGAACTCAGCCTGAGCCCAGGAACATGCTCATTCCCCGTAGCTACTTCTAAGGGACCAGTACTGTCGCAGTACTCTCACAGTACTCTCACTCCTGTGCGTTTGGTTTAACTGGAGGTGATCCTGCTATTTGAAAGCTCTGCTTTACTGCTCGATAAATTGGAATGAAGGATAGAGGTTGTTAAATAAAATAAAATAAACTACGTAGAACTAGGAAGTTAGGAAGAGGGTAGATGAGGTTTTTGGCACTTTTGACCGACAGCCTCTCCAGCTGCGCCTGTCAATGTCTCATCACGTGTTGAGTCCCCCCCCCATTTGGCCAGTCTGGCAGGTGAAGCAGATCCAATCTCGAAGAAAGCGTCGCATAGTTTGCCATTAACTGGGATAGGAAACGTCAACTGGCCAGTATCATGATACGTGTTGGGCCCCCCCCCCCCCCCCCCCCGCCGATCTCCTGCGGACTCCACTTTCCCTTCCTCTTCCGCTTCCTTACATATTAGGATGCGGTGTTTACGCCGAGACAGGGGCAGTGCGATATGCCCGGCACGTTGGAGCTCGGCCCATCTCGTTCCATGAGAGAAAATTTCAAGGAAACCCCTTGAGGGATGAGGGACGTAAAATGGTAAGGGGCAAGCCATAATCAAGGGTGGCGGGGGATTCAGGTGAGAAAAAAGAGCGAGAACCCGAGGCTAGGTCCTCTTCTTCTACGCACGCCTGTGAGCCCCCTGTTCCATATGCAGCATCCCATTTAGGACAATTGCTGTCCCCATCATGGGTACTGCAACTGTATGTGCCCTATTACGCCAACGTCCCTTGATGTATGAATCCCCATGCCCGCACATTCATCTCATTTAGAGTGAGAGGATGAAGAAAAGAAGAGAGGGAGAGCCCGGTTCCCAGGCCGATTGCATTGGTATGCAGTGCAGGCCCTTTTCGCAAAATGACCCCAGCATTTTGAATCTCAGTTAATTGCCTATGTGTGACGGTATGAAGGCCCCGGGCATAAGGCTTCCGGTATATACCCGGGTCTGCCCTGTAATCTCCACTCATATATACACACACACCAGTTCTCCTTTCTCTTTCCTCTTTTTTTTTTTTTTCCCGTGGCGAGGGTTGTTGTGATCTACCGGAGGGTGTTTGCCTATAGAAAAAAGGTTTCCCCTTCTACCAATTAGCCTAACATCTGAGGCTCCCTGGCTACCGGAGACTCCAGATTTGTAGGTCTGATATCATGGGCTCCTCGTCTGGTCTTGGTATAGACTGCCTATCGTCTCCTCGTAGACAGCTGGCCGTGCAGGTTCGGCGAAGGGCTAGATATTATTCTAAACATGAAAGGGCGCCAGCCACCGAGAGAAAAGAGGGTACTCAATAATTGCCATTTCCTCTTTTTAACGAGGAAGAACATCCAGTACCATAGGAAGAATAGTACTGGGTCGAACGGGTAACGAGGTCTTGATCGTGTTGACATTGAAGTCGAGATAAGTCGGTGCGAGATTCCCACGTCCAACGAGGTCGGCCCACTTAGTGACATGTGAACCATTGGGCCACATGGCGTGAGCACAATACTGGCTCAAAGACCCCCTCTTTTCACCCATAGAGCCGAGTCAGATGGTCCACTTAGATCCCGGATCGTAGCCCTGGCCATGATATCTAATGAGCAGGAATATCTCGTTAATTAGAAGAAGGTTTTTGTTCCATTGACCTGGAAAAAAGGAGTAGTAGAACTATGTCCGTTCTCGGGTCAACGGCCAAACAAATGCCATCACCGGAATCATGATACTCGCTCTCATTCCATTTGCGAATACAAACAATGAAGTTTGTGTGACGACGTAATCGAGTCCATCCCGGAAGAGCCCGGCACCGTTAGCATCCCGGCTCTTCATTGAAATATAGTCGATGAAAAAGAGAAAAGCTGGAAACTGAAAGTCATGGCCGGGATAGGGGATTTTAAAACACCTGTGACCGAGGGTCCTCTTTTGTGTCGGCGAGAAAATTGCGGCGTGGCTAAATGGGATGCCGTCGTGTCATTGGACTCCAATGATCGGGTCCACTCGGCGTCTGTTTAATCACGCTGATATTTTAGTTCAAATTTCGATGGGAAAGTGAGATAACTCCTAAAGGCATCTCTGTCTCGCCTTTTGTGGAGGGACGAGGTTTACTGTGCCGTGAAAGAGTTGTGCAACCGAGGTACCTTCTGCGCGGTAATAGGTGCATGCCAAAAAATAGGTAGTCGTAAAGAGGAAGTGGTTTTAACGTTATGGGATCATAAAGACAAAAGCCGTTGATGAAATTTCCTCAGCTTGTCATGATGTCCCAGGTCAACTTTTACGGCTCCAACAGAGAGACTTTATGGAAAACCAACCGCGCATGACAGTTACGATTCTCGTAAAAAGAGACATGACTCCGCCATAGGGAACACCTCTTATCTTTTAACATCCATATTATACGGGAGAATGCTTCTCTTTGTATTTTAGTCAGGATGAACTCCCGGCGTGTTGTCTCCATAAAGCTCCGTCTCGTCTGCCGTGCGGTCGGCCTCTCGAAAAACAAGGAATCGATCCAATAAAACCCTGCTGTTTTCTGGTTGTAATTTTCCTTTCGAATTGTCTTCGGCAGGCCCGAGAAGCCATTTAGGAACTCTGCAGTTCCCCTTGTTTTCGTGTAAATAGATTGGGGTCTTCGGTCGGGGGGATCTCATTCCAGAATTACGGCCCGGGACAGGCCAGTATTGTCCGTGATGTGTTGTTTGGCGGAAACCCTGCCGAGTGGTAAAACAAGGTGTGATCGTAAAGACGGTGACAAACGGACTTGTTTTCCCTTGACGCAATCTCCCCCATACAAAGGGGGGAAAGCCCGATTTTTAAGGGCTCTCGCACCTCGAATTGCTCTTCATCATGCCCTCATCTTCCCCCTTTTCCCCGCTCTTCGCCCCATAAGCGAGCAGATGCCACAAGGTTTCGCTCTCCTTGGGGATTCCTCCGTTATTCTTGTCCACCTACTTGCTTCTACGGGGAGTTTGGCAATCATCCCATCAAAGTTGGAATAAAATTACACACCACCTGACGGCAAAATTCTGGAGAGCTCATTTACGTCTTTCGAAGGGAAATAGCACGTCATCTGGCTCGGGACTCCTCATTTTCCTTATCCATCACCATACGAAGAGGTGGGACTGTCAATTTTAGTTTGGAACGATTATATCATGATACTGGCCAGTTGACGTTTCCTATCCCAGTTAATGGCAAACTATGCGACGCTTTCTTCGAGATTGGATCTGCTTCACCTGCCAGACTGGCCAAATATGGTAAGAGCAGGTTGTGATAAGGAACTAGTGAGGGATGAGCTTTCGAACTGACCTCATTGGTCATATACTCCAATGAAGTCAATTTCAGCTGGCGTGGAACAAAATTGCAGGCTTCTCTCCTCCCCCTCCGATTAACTTGTTCGCTGGAGTTTGAAATTTATATTGGTGGAATTTCTCAAAAGTCATTATTGTCATTGAGTCTTAGGGATGAAACATCCATCCTATAATCTGAATCCACCGCATTTGACAAGGTTGATCCTTCATATCCGGCAATTACTATTTCTTGTGAGGGAGTAATTAAATGAAGAACGCGATGCGGAAAGGTATGGGGAAGGAAAAAAAAAAAGAGAACAGGGTGACCAAGGCATTGATGGAAAGGAAGGATGCATAGGTGAAATTCACCTATACATGACTCTTTGTATAGGTGAGCTTCACTTCGCAGGACTTCTGAATCAAAGACGGGCACGTATTAGTCATGATCATTTTCCAAAACTTGTGGGTGACTTGGAATTCACCTGAGACATGTCGCCGTTAGCGATTGGAGATAAATGAGTAGAATTTCAGCAGTTAATCGCATCAAAACAAATCCAGATGTAGTGTCACTTGTTATGCTGACAAAGGACCCAATGCGAAATTTACTGCACTGAGAGAACTTCGCTGCCATTAACTTACTCGTCACATGCTTCTCATTTTCTTAGAAACAAGATCCTGATGGATCTTGTTCATCTTTCGGAACAAGATCCAAGATCTCGTTTCGGAAAAACCACTACAGAGTACTGTACTTGGAACGATTCCTCTTTGTGATTCACCGAATGGTGAATCACTTCCTTTCGAGCAGAATTAATCTGCAAGAGCGCTCTATGGGCGCTCAGAGCACGGGTGGAAAAAAGGATAAATGCTTACGTCATTATCGTCGAGATAGGAGAAGACATCCAACTTGTCGATGCGGATTGTCCCTTGGAAAGGGAGGATTCTGGTACCTTTGGGAATTTTGCAATTGCTGAACACACTGACACTGGTTTCTCTTTGACCTTTATCCACGCCTCGAGGGGAATCCGTGATAGCCAAAGAGAGCTCTTGGGGGATCAAGACACAGGTCTCCATCACGGATGACCACTGACCACTCGTTCACGCGCACTTTACTCGCTTCCACGTGTTTCTGTCAGAGGGAGAGCTCCCGCCGTAAAACCACGTGGATGCCGTGCTGTGATTGAAGTCTTGTTGCACCGAGCCGCTCTGACAGAGGAGTGGAACGGGCGGAGCTTAGACTAGCGTCGACCAATGGCGTGGTCAGGGCAGGTGAACTCAGGAACCAATGTTCGGTAACTACAGCTCATCTGGCGGTAACGTACTCGCTCAGCTAGCCTGCTCTACGCTCCTGTCAACGGCCCTGTAACCTCCTCATTTTCTCCTCTTGCTCCGGATGGCATATGATACCAGATCTTCGACTGGTTTCCTTGACGCCTTCGAAAAAAAAGAAAGGAGCAAAAAAGAGGATCTCGGAATGTGCTCTAGATCGAAGAGATATCATGAAGGACCTCACAGCAAGAACAAGTTCCATCACTTTTCATTATGGAACTCTGTTTCCGTCTCATCCGATCCATTCCAGACGGCCTTGTTTCCTAGGCTAGCCTTGCCAGGTAAATCGTAAATTTCATGTGATTGCAGAAGGTAAGTGCACTCTAACTTGGTTGAGTTTTTTTATATTTTCTTTTTAAAAACAGTTCACGCATTTCTCTATGCAAGCATTTCCCTGCAAGGCATGAGTGACTTGGAACTTGCGCATACTGCTGGGTCTGTGTAGAGTTCATGCTCGTAAATATGATATTGTAATGTGGTAACCGCCAAAAATTGCTCTTGAGTACCCTAAGAGCAAGGTGCAGGCATTGGGATTTCAGTTTCTCCTCTTTCTCCCACTGCTCTCATCCATGATCTACTACGCCCTTATTACGAGGGAAGGAATTGAAGCCGGTTGAACTGATAATGATACCCGGTCGAGATGCGAAGAGGGTGAGGTATGAGGGTCAAGCATCCGGTTGTAAAAGGACTGGTCCGGGTGTGCAGTAGGGGCTCCATTTATTTGTCCTGGGTGCTGTTCAGCATGCATGCCGTTGTAATCAGAGGGTGAGCTCGTTAGCTCATGCCATAGTTTATCGTCGTCGTGCTCGGTATCTTCCCGAATATGCAGGGACGGGATGGCTTCTCATTCTTGTGTATCCATTGACCTGCAATCCTCACGCGTTTTGCGGGCCCACTATCGCTTGCAGGGGTTGTTTACGGGGTGCATTCTCGCTTTGCGGCTATATCAGAGTTGCTTAGAAATCGTTAAAAAAAAAATTTTTAATCTATGGTAATTGCAGCTGTGAATGTAGGAATTTTTTTTTTTCTGCTACAGGTACTCTGCGTAAAAATGTAGAAAAAGCAAGATATCATTCAGAGATTATCCAAAGTTCAGAGGGGAGATGCACAATGTTATGAATATAAATAAATATATATGTAAATGAATATTTGTAAATAAAGACATATACGTCTTCAGCAAGTGATATCTGTTGTGGGAGCCAGGATTTCCGAGGGAGATTTATCGAAACTTGTGTTCTGTTTCATTTAAGGGCCCCCCAAGTACCTTTCACGTTGGCGTGAGTTTGAATGGGCTACAATGATGGAGTTATTTGGCACAAATTCCAAATTGTCTACTTTGGAAATAATTAAAAGGATGTTAGAATAGAACTTTTGAGATTGCTTCCAGCATGCAACACATTTAATATGGGAGATAGGGGAAACAATTTCGTCTTTCCAAGACAGTGCTGTTCCATATAGGGGGAAAGGATTAGCAGCTTGCTGTGCAGCCAGAAAGGTGACCTGATTACTCGGCTCTCAATGTGAATTAAGAGCTTAAGGCCAGAAGTCCATGTGAAATCCATTGAGAGCAATGCTCTATGTCTCGATGTGTCTGCATATGCTGACGTCGAAAGGACACCTGCCTTCTAGCTTTTTCTCAGCATTTCCCCAGGACCATCTGTCACGGGAATCTGGCTGACGTTTTTGTGCGATGTGAGTCTTTCCCGTGCAGTTAAGAGCAAATGGAATAATCCGTGTGCAATCTCTACTTAAAATTAAAATTAAAAGTATCCCGAATGAGCCCATGGAAAATATTAACTTTTCCGTTTCCGTTATTGTTCTGTGTAGGTTTATGTGCACTCCATTTTAGCATTACTCGTGGATCTTGCACTTAAAAAAAAGCCTTTAAAAGCGTATAAACCTGGATTTTGAGCCGTTCTGGGATTACAGAGTTGCCCATGGATTTGTAAGTGGGATTTCCTTACATAAGGCCTCATCAAAAGAACTGCCAAAAAGGATATCTGTTGATGACGTCACTTCAAATTTTTTAGGAATATCATGAAGCCTTGATGCGGAGTTCATCACACTCCATAAAGCACCAGAAGAGCAGCAAGGAATTTGTCTGGCTCTGCAAAGAAAGAAGCCATCCCTTTCTGAGATCACCTTGACGTAATCGGAAAACTGTGACTACTCATTGTGAGCGCGGAGTCACAGCATTGATCGGGATTGATTGTCCATCGCGCTGATGAGAATCTTCAACGAGTCATCACTCTATCTGATGGACGTGGTGAGAGAGGATTTTTCTAATCTCAAGGAAGGTACCACAGGTACTTTTTTACAATGCAGAATAAGAAGAGAACTTGTTTCCTAGATTGATGCTGATAAAGCATTTTTCAAAAAAATTTTTCCAAGCTACTTAACTGGTTCGATGACACACCCGACGAACGATTCTTTGTTTGACACCACCGTAACCAGCGTGCCGATGTCTTATCACATGGAGATGATGAGGCAGAATCGGATGAGAGGGAGGGTCGGAGGAAAGGGGAGGGCAGAGAAGAGAAAGAAGAGGGGATTGAGAAAGGCGTTGAGGTGTGTCATCGCAGAGATTGCAATGGGGAAGCCGGTAAGGCAATGGAGGCAATCCATCCGTGCATTGAGTTGTCTTCTCTCTCTTTCTCCCTTTGTCCCGTGCCGCCCCCTTTGTCCTCCTGTAAAAATAAAACACTAAACGTACACACATAAGGTGAAAGAAAGAAAGAACCTGTCAAGGTCGACCGAGTCTTAGCTTCCAATTGAACACCTTTGCCGATCTTTGGCGGTTGTGGGAGGGAGAATTCCAACTTTATCTGTAAAAATCTAGCATTTTTCTCTACTTCCCAGACATGTAGAGTGGCCGTATAGGCTTTAAATGCTTGACCGTCACTCTCTTGACTTCTTTTTTTTTTAAGGCATGTGGGCACGCGGCGCAGTCTTTCGTCGAGCTTTGGATTACTGGTAAGGGATGGAACGTTTTGCCTGTCCTGTCCTACAAAATTGCTGGCATTCTTCCCGTAAGTTTTTTCCACGTATTTATTGCTACAGCAAATAATAATGAATCATGTTGCATGTCCCTTTTACTTATCAGAGAACTGACTCTTTGAAATTTGGTTCCGCTCGATTTCCTTACCGCAGTTTATTGGATTCAGCCGATTCCATTTAACTACTCAGAGCGTTCAACTGTTTATTTTGCACACCTCTTAGAATTCAAAAGAAAATGAATCATTTCATTTCAGCAATATCAGATCGCGGCATAGAAATCAGGCTGGAAAAAAAAAAACTATAAATATTTTTTATGGTCTCATTCTTGCCTGAAAAAGGCAGCTGTTGCTTTCCTCATCCTCCTATATTTCCTCTTTTGATGCATGGGGAGACGTTTTGCTTTGTGTAGGATTCACTTTCATCAACTTCAGGAGAAGCTCCAACCCAATGGCATCCTTGCTGACCCTTTTTTTCCGATGGGCCATGAGCACCGAAAATGGGGCTACTCTCGGGTTTTGCTTGGTCATTCACGGCAAGAATCTACTGGAGCTGTAGGTCATGAATCTCGTCCGTGGGAGTAATGACGTAAAGATGCTGACAGCGGGTCCCATGCATACGTTAGTTGGCAACACAAATCCTGCCACCAAGAACAGGTAAAAATTTCCAGTCTTGTGAGGCCTGACCCACTGACTGAGGCCCCATCATGGGGACACCGTCACGAAGTGGTACGATAATGTCCCTGCTTTAGAGATGTCTCCCTTCACATCGCTCTTGAGAGAGTTACCGAAAACTGACTCGGGAACACGAAAGTTGGACACAAGCGAATCTGCCCCAAGCCGATTAACATAATCCAAAGTTCAGAGCCGGTTTCTCCAAGGCCGTCCGTGGGATGAAAGACCATTTTATCAGCTTCGATTAGGCCGGCTACATTTGTAAGTCCAAACTCATTGTATCCTCTTAAAAACCCTTTTATATGTTGATACAGTTAAAGCCAGTCTTCATATTTGATATCAGCCGCGCTTAATATAAACCGCAACTAATGTAAGCAAATGGAGTATTTTGCGAAACGTTTTGTGGATACTTCAGAATTGTTTGCTGCCTAATTGATATATTTTTTTGCAAGTTTTGCATGTTGGATTGTGGAGAGCTCTTTGAGGTCTCGACTTTATGAACTACTTCATTAAATGGAAAGTAAAAGACAGCCCTGACCTCACTATAAAGATGAACCTATTGCAATCCCCAACCCTCCTTGTCCTGTGACCAGGGATTGATTGATTCGAGGAAGCCAAGCGCAAGGAACGAGGACGCGCCCAAATATTTGACCATTCTTTGTGAATTTCTCAATTCGTACGAAAGCTATTGAAAATTCTGCTTTCACATACAGTACTCTTTTTATATATTGTGTCTATAAAATAGTGTATGGACATCACAATGGGATAGGGAGCGGGAATATCGCGTGAAAATAAGAGAAGCTGAATAAAAAAGACTTTTTTTGTAGCGATCGTTGCTAGTGGTACCCTGGTCATCTGGGCTCAACAATTTTTTGCACATATCTTCTCACTGATATCGAAGAGTATAGGGAGCCTTATGGGGAAGGAAGGGAAGATTAATCTTACATTCCGCCCCATTAGATGTGATTAGAGTCTTCATTAGCCGCATTCCACGTGACCCTTGGGGGCTTTTTTTCCTCCTCTCCCATCCTCATAATGGACGTCTATGTCCAAGGTGAATCTTAATGTAATGCTATGGACCATGTGACGCATCGACCTCGAAAGCTGAACGTTGGACTATCGCCAGGACTCATCGCGTCTCGGAGGTTAGACCTATAGGAAAGAAATGGATGATGCATGCAGCTGCACTTCCTTCATGGCGGCATAAAGTCGTTCAGGTGCTTCCCTGGAAGGGAGGTTTCAGCGTGAGAGAAGTCTTTCATTTTGTCCCGAGGGGATTTTCTCCTGGGAGGTATTGACGTGTGATAGGAGTCCATGTTAAAGCCAACGGCAATAACGTGACCCGGGAGGATTCCACCTGGAAAATTTTCAAATAGAGTCCTGGATAGAATTTTTGTCTTTCAGTTAGGCTGAAGTTTGATAACTTTCGTGAGGCCGAATTGTCCTGAGAAATCCAGATTTAATTTACTTGATTATCAGCTGTCGATGACAAAGTCACTCAACATAAGCCGGGAAAAGTCCCCTCATTCTTGCAATCACAAAATAATCTTAATATAAAAGTGTGGAAAACCACTTCCAAGGCCTCCATTTGGGCCAATCCTCGTCCGGCGTCCATCATGGCGGAAGTGACAGCATGAATTATTCATAATAGAGTTATATATGAAAATACAGTATATTCACAAAAATTACATTTACTGCATTTTTTTTCTCATCAGCTTGTATTTCGGTTTGGTAGATATTTGGTAGAGCATTGTATGGCAATAGGAGAGGTGGAGAGGAGAAAAACGACAGGGTATTGCATGGGACTTTTACACGAAATGGTTAAAGTCATCGCAATTATCTTGGAATCACATGGATTTCCTTGCTAGTCTCTTTCACCACCCACTGCAAGTCTTGCAAAAATTCTTCATCAGTACCATTGCAGTTTGTGTGCAGTGAGGAAAAAAAGCATGTGCCATTGCACCATTACGAAGAAAAGCTAGAGAAGCCCGCAGGTGGCGGACTCATCCATCCCTCAACCATTTCCCTGCCGAGAGTCCTGCAAAAGTCGTCATATCCTGTACACCGAATCGAAAGATGCGGAAACTACTATTCTAACCATGTCCCATTTGTCGTCTTTGCGTCACGGAATTTCCAGAAAATAAAATGGAAAGGAAATAATCATGTCCAATCAAGCAGCACGAAGGACCATTTCGGGATTTTTTTGCAAAAGGCGCTTGATAATGTCACTATTATCTCCATTTTTTATTTATTCGAATATTATTGCAAGATATCCACGCAAAGTTCGAGCATATTTAGAACTCGGGTCAGCCGCCTTCTCTAGGGGAGAAGCTCCAGAAAATGACAAAAGTCTTGAGTGCAACAGGCAGTGACGCGTCAAGGATGTTCGAATAGGGAAGGATCTGAGGCAGAAATGTCGAGCGTGGGGGGGGGGGGGGGGAGGGGGGGGGGGGGGGGGGG